>MNPL01021704.1:12651-24029 GCA_002081605.1 Tropilaelaps mercedesae
TACTTGCCTTGAAGACATCTGCAATGTGGGCGTGATTCCGCCAGGCGAGGAGCCGCTTGATGTGGCCGCAGTTGCTGACGTGCAGGGCACGGTGCGCGTCCATACGGTGTGCGCCCGCTGGTCAGACGGCTACGAGAGCTCTAAGGCTGGCGCACTCGAGATGCTGCTCGACGAGAGTCTGCGGCGGGCGTGCAGTCACTGCCGCCGACTCGGAGCGTCAGTCCGTTGCGCTCACGAAGGCTGTGGTCGGACCTACCACCTATTGTGCGCAGTTGGCGCGGCATGCGCAATCGATGGGGACCGCGAGCGAATCTATTGTCAAGGCGAGCACTCGAGTAAAATTAACGTGTACTAAGCCAACTGAGACTCGCGAGAACCTTTGGTGCACACAGTGCGCAAAGTATTACAAGTACCATATGATGAAAACGTATTAATATACAGCGATACCAGAAAGCATTGTATTAGGTGGATCTGAAAAACTTGATAATTTTGATAATTAATTTTGATAATTGATAACATTGATAATTAAGTTCTATACTAGATGAGCTAGAACAAACTTTTTTGGCCTGATTCAGACACTATGGCTATAAATGCATCCGATGTCAATTCTGTAGGGATTGTGGCGCTACAATGGCGCATGAACTATACGATGTGCGACTTATGCTACCAACAAAGAAACAAGGGAATGACCTGTCCTCTATGCGTGGAAGCATACAATGCCTCGTCTTCGTCGAATATAGCCGATTTCACATTCTTCCTGATGTTCAACCTGTGAAAGGTATTGTGCTGTGTTACAGGTTTGAGTGCGGCAGGGCCCAGGTGAATCATAGGGTTATCTGGATCTACGTATTTGCTAATAATGTTAGCCATTGACACTAACTGTAGATTGGGTGTCTATAACAGCACCAATCGTGTCTCCCACGCAAGTAGACACCACGTAGATCTCGTCTTCTTATTACCGCATACAGTAAAAAGGTCAGTAAACAGGTACATAGCATATACTACAACATGTATTAGGGACCGATTATAAGACAACCTAGCATAGTATTTAGAAAAAGGTCTTTCTTTTATTTTCATAGCAGCGTTTAGCGTTGTAAACGTGTTGGAAATGAATCCAAACAGGCAACAGTGAATTTATCAAGCTGCGAGCAATGTCTTTTTGTGCTAATTGTTATCAACGGTATGCATAACCGGTAACATTATTTGTACCGGCACGTAAATGAGCGTAGCCAAATAATCTCATAACTAGCCATATGGATGCAAAGAGAACTCCTGACATCGAAGAGAGTTATAAGACTACGAAGGCAAAAACTGCATATTTTCATTTAATTTGAGTTTTGAAGAGTAAAAGTGATTTTTACATAAATAGACGTTTAATAAGAAGAGGTGATATTAATGTTCTAAAAGTGAAAAATAAGCTCATATCTAACAAAACCTTAGATATAAAATTGAATGCAAATGTGATATTTAGTAGAAAGGTATATTGCTCGAGGCTTGGTCTTCTTTAGTTCCGTTTTGAATCAAATTAGAGACCTTTATAAAACCGAAAAAGACTCATGTTGCGTCGGGGCAATAATATGAAGCACTTCAGTTATTCACGCTTTTTGTGGCTGTTAGAGGCATATTTGTATTTATATAATGGATCTTACTGCATGATATGAAATGATGACCACTCTACATAGCTGCTTATTTTTACATTTGACAGAGGTTACCTCCGTTGGGCTTTTGTATAACCTGTAGGTGCTATTTTTTCCATTTTTACGTGCAGATTCGTCCATAACGCGTGTGATACCGCATTAGAAATCAAAGATACTCAAGATTGCCAAGAATATCTATGCCCTCCGTGTCTGGGTCCGTACGCGGATGACGGTAGTATGTTAATTTCCTCGGCGCCGTCGTAGCCGACCAATAGCAGCGATTACACTGAAGCGACGTATATATCTCCAGTGATACTGGAATTTGACGTATGCCTTCGGCGTGGGAAACTACCGAATGCGTTAAGGCACTGCCAAACGTGTTCCGTGAGGGTTTTACCCTTGTATAACAGGACCCTTCGTACCATGTGGAGACTAAGGTGGGGAGCTGTTCTTAAATAGGCTAGCCGTTGTTTATCATGCACTGAAGTTGTGCGTTGTATACGATTGAAGTTTAACATTGGACGTAACCTCGGTGGCTGAGCTCAAGCAAGTCAAAAACAATTTTAAATAGAAAAGTGATATACACACATATTGAAAAATAAATAAAAAATTAAAAAAAATGCCGAGCTCATTTATGAACAACAGAGCCCTACGATCGACATCGTATGGTATGCGAACGTGATGCGATTGTTATGGCAAATATCGTTTTATACCTATGTGCACTATTGAGCGTAGCTTATGCGCATACATGTATGATACACACAAGTTAAAATAAATAATTAGACAATAAGAAAATAACAAAATAACATAAAATAAATAAATAACAAATAAAAATAAATATTGCTCTAAATTGAAAAGATCTGGGTCAAAGGAAAAACTATATATTTTCAATATATATATGTGCCATCAGCTGAGAGCTTGATAAAAATAGTGAACCTTCTGCCGAGATTTTAAAATAACAGCCAATTAGCTGTCGTCATTTTGGAATATTGAAATGACGTTTTCACGCTCAACAAATGATATTGTATTAGGTGATAATAATAATAATAATAATTAGAACGTAGCGAATCTTTTTTCTTTTTTATAGGCTGGTGATTGTATATTCGAAACAAAATGCGTCCAGGGCTTGCTAACAAGATTCATAAGCACAGAAGCTTCGAACGATATCGTCTAGCGAACGAGTGGACGACAAAGCATGTCCCGTCGCCGTCTCAAGTGAACCTCGCTGACTGTCTGACATTCTGTGTTTTTATTATCTATTATATAACATATATGTAAAAATGAATTTAGAATCAGTTGTTGTACAATTGCTAAATCTGTCCGGACAGTATTCTAGAATTTCGCACTTGAAAGCAAAATAAGGCAACAAGTTGATATCTGTAAATGCAGGCATTTTTGTTTATCTATGTTGTTACCAATGATAAAAGCATAGATTAAAACATTGCTTTACATTGTTATCTATGTTTGATAGAAAAAAGGCTAGGCGCAAAAATAGGCGGGAACTCAGGTCGTATGGCGAAGGCGAAGTGTACTCTACATAGAAACGGGAGACGATAAAACACGCAGTTTCCCAATGTATGGTTTCAGAAAAATAGTGTATATTTCACTTGAAGTGATATTTGAATGCGTGAGAATATAGGAAGGAAGTATTATTGCTATAAATATAAGGCATATAAAGATAAATTAAACACAAGATTACAAATTGAAAATAAATTATACAGTGAGTATATTTCATGAACATCAGGATGTGAACATACACAAATATTGTTGCCGAATGCGCCTCTGGGTGCACGCGGATGACACAAATTCTTGTCTCACTAAAATAGATCAATCAATTAATCAATTCCTTCATGCAAATATGCGTTTATGTGAATATATAACAATTAAACTTCGTCAAAAGATTTTGATTAATTTTTCAGATTAGCGAAGATGGTAGTTAGCATACGGTGGATTAGATGGCCAACGGGATGAATCGTAAATACTAAAAAATTCTCTCTATTCTATTCTTGTAAAAATTAGCACGTCGGTATTTGAGCATTAGCTTGAATGAAGTCGAACGACGAGTATTGGTTACACTGCGACAGTACAATACTGGATAATATATGAATACAACATATATAGGAATATAAGATATGAATAGCGACACAATGGTCCATCCAATTCATTTGTGTTTAATCCCAAAATGAAGAAATAGTCCTGACAGGCCTGCCTTAATTTAAAGACATACGCTAACAAATTAAAAGCAGAAGCGACGTTACAGTTGCGACGAATACCATATATATTTCATTCTCAGATAATCACATGTTGGGTGACCGAAGATATTGTAACAAAAAGGGCTTATATATATATATAATGGTTTAACAATTTTTACTTTTAATATTTCTTGTTCTTTGTTTGATCTATGAGAGCTAAAGAGCTAAATAAAAAAGCTTGGACTTTTTTCCCTGAGCCAAAATTGTCATTAGCTAAAATTTCTGCCAATTATCTATGTCAACTTGCTTTTTTTAAATAAACCTATTCTAATTATTTGACACGGCGGTCCCTGGTCATGAGGCATTGTTTTGTTGAAAAGTAGTTTTCTTAAAAAGGTTAAAAACAAGCCCTTCTAAAAGTAAACCATATAGTTCTCATTTCTGATTTACTTAATGTCTGTGCAGATCTTTAATGACAATGTATGTTTGGAATCTGCTGTTCCTTTTTTAAAACCATGAGAGTACCAACCGATAAGCTTAAGTTTGCAAAACATTCATTCAAAATTGATTGTTACCAAACATGAGTCAGTTCCTACAGGGTATCAGGTAAAAAACTCGAAACATTTGTGTATCCGCCGAATGCTTATTTTATTCTTGTGAAAGGGTCAGCTGTTGGATACATTTTGCTCAAAAAACTAAAAATAAGATGTTAACTTCTGTTCTTTACGGGGAACGTGTACAGCAAATGTCGTTTTTCCAAAGTTGGTCGAACACGCCGTCGAATACGTATCGTACGTCGAATGTTTCAGTCATATGGGTCCTTTTCATTTAAATTTATATTCGCCACTAAGACGTATTCATCCGCTATCATTAGGTGTATGTATACATACTAATATGGTAAGCATAACACATGGTAGCAAGCGAATAATCTACGTCATTTTATATACGAACGGTCCACTAATTTTTGGCAGCAGCCAATTTCGAATATGGTTTTTTATGAGGCCTGACAAAGATCGACAGTTAACGTCCATGGTACCCCCTTTGTATCGCTTCATAAGATGGACCCGTCAAATATGAATGTGCAAAAACAGATATAGAACCCTGGCGCCTATTTGCATCATCCGCCAAGAACATACCGCTTATGACGATATTATTGGGTCTACTTATATGCCTATTAAGATATTATATAATCGCTCTAGGCTCATCAATTCTTTATACCGAAGCCCGGTCCTTCCACCCAAGGTCACCAAACTTTGCCTTGCGATTTTTCGATCTAGAAGTCGCTTCGATGGTCAGAGTGAGGATATTCTTCAGAGGCTTGAGCTTCTAAATCGCTTAAAGGCATCCTATTTTAAGCGTGTTCTGCTCCCTTCATCCTAGCTCAAACAGGTTCGTGTATCTTCTCGTCAACACATTCGTATTCGTTAAAGGACTTGAGACATCTTCTACAACGAAGTGCTCGCTACTGGAGAAAGGAAACTATTAGTGCTGATGTTGGTTTTTTAGTCTTTACTGCGTTGAAGATGATGTGTAGAAGACGGCTAGGCGATTGAATCGACGCTTGGTTTCCATCACAAACTCTGTAGCGCCACTGTCTTTTACAAGCCCTCCTCGATTTGTGTATGTGCGTTTGTAGTCTTATTGCGAGAAACAGCATGTGGCACAATGTCTTCTCGTTAACCTACTGGGTCACCTGACACTTAGTTTAGCATAGGAATAAGATTGAACTTCCTACTTACATGTGTGAAGCGCTAATAGTCATACTCGATCTTACTCGAAACCTCATATGTTATATATATACATATTTATTTACTACGCGACAAGTTTGTTTTAGTAAAAAAATGCAAATAATAAGATGGCAGACAGACGTCTGCTAATTTACATCTATGTACCTGCGTTGAGGAATGGAAATGTCGCATCCCTCTTACAAGAACCCATGGGCAGTGTAAAGATTAATGAGCTGACGGTAAAATAATCAACGCTGTACTGCTTAGCTCCATTAACAGCACAAATGTCTCCATAAGCCATTATCGCTTTAACTATCGCTTTATCAAGGCCTCTACGAAAGGAGTTTCTGCACACCTGCCCGTTTCGGGGTAAACCTGAGACATTATCTAAGAAAAGGAGTTCAATTCTACCTGGTTTCATAATTTGAAAAATTGCACACAATCCGTACACAAGACAAATTCTTCTTTCAAGAGCCAGAAATATATACACCACAACAGTTAAAGTAAAAAATAGACAACTTCAATCCTTTGAACAACGTCTGGACTAATGAAAAATCGGGCCATTGTGGCTCTGATGGACAACTATCGAGAACCTTTTTTTTTGTATAGGACTAATGGGTGAAAGAGGTGTTTTGATAAACGTCATTTCCTCTCTCAAGCTTTTTCAAAGGTTTAGACTGAAGCGACGAAACAGCTTTCTGCAAAGCTAACGATTTCCGTAGCGTACGTGCTGTTGCAATGTTTCTGTTGGAATTCGTCGTTGTGTTTTATGGTTGATGTTCTTTTGATGTAAAAATAGCCTTGAATGTCGTTCGGAAATTTTCATTGTTAAGATTTGGCCATATTTTCCAGTGAATATGATTTGAATGGTTTAGAAGAGTAGTGTGGGTGTTTTGGGTTTGTCTTGTGATGTTTTTTGCTGATTTTCTCGAGTTGTTTATAAGTGTCCTAATGCAATAAGGAGTTCCGTACAAACAGGTCGTCTCCACAGAACTATAGGCAAACGGCCTACGAGTTACGTAAATTGTATTAATAAAACGTTTAGCATAAAAGTTACATTGATTATTTATGTGATGCAAATTTTCAACAGTAGAATACTTTCTAATGGGAAACCTTCTTGTATTTTATTACAAAATTAATCTCTTTCATTAATGCTTATTTCTGAACCGATATGGAAAGTAATAACTGCATCTTTCTTAAGATATCACTTCATGCTTAGTGTAATATTTTATATCTGATTATATTCACTTATTTTCAACAGAACCTTAACAGATGTAAAGTAGTAAAAGTGATTTAGCATTTAGCAAATTCATCTCAATATTATAATTAAATCTTATTCATAAGATTAGGTATTTATACTTAAATAATGTTATCTTATTTTTTATCCAAATTGAACTATTTTAACTTTACTTAAATCAACTTATTTTTATTAATATTTTTATCAAATCGTAGACAATTTGCTTGACAAAAACATATTCTTCAATTAATGCAATAATATTTTCTTAATTAAGTGCAATAAGGAACTAATTATTGAATCTTTTTTTTATATCTTTAATAATTACAATACTATAATCATAGATTTTATTATATTACACTACTGGATACGCTAAACTAGTCATGTATTAGTGAACAGTAAAACAAATTCGGAAAAATGTCGTTTTGTACGAAGCACGAGTCAAGTAAATTTCTTTGTCTGGCTTCACTTAGTAATTAGTTTCAACCTGGACTTTCGCTACGAATGGTTTCATGTAGTTGTTCATAAAAATCACAAATATTATTTATACAGGATTGTCCCCGTTATTTGAAGCGGAAACTGCATGTAGGAAAAGTAAATTCAAATAGTGGCTGTTAACGACGTAAGAGAAATAGCTTATGACTAAGTAATTTATTAGAAAGCATGGTGGATTTTAGCTGATACAGACTGTACTTACTGGCACAATTGCGTACGCGACAAATTGCAGTCGTATTAAGGAAATTTCTGGCTGAGACAAAACTACGAATTTTTACGTGTTATATTATCTACGTCTCCCTTACAAGGAAAGCACTAACTTGGTTTACTGTGCTCTTTATTTATTTTTGTCTTTTGGATTACGGCACAACATTTGTCATTGGTTTCTAGAGTTGGCCACATGAAAAGCCCATTTAAATAAATAATGATGAAAGTAAACGTTAACGAAATTGCTCTGAATTTCTTCCCATATTTTATATTGTTTTTCCGATTTTAAAATCGGAGAAAGTTTCTTCCAAAAGTCGTTAGTGGCCAATCTATGTTCGCTTGGCGGGTGGCCGAGATACAATTATTTTCGTAATTTACGCCCTCTCTGCGTTTGACCGCGTTCATTCATTCTATTGTGTTGAATTTGGCGCGTAGGTGCTCCGGAGCCCCGATCTGCAATTGTTTGTTGTTTACCACCACCGAGTTGATGATGCTCGCGAAGATTTTGAGTAATAGTGAGCTGTCCGAGGCGAGTTGAGCCGAACCCGAGTAGTGTGTGGTGCTGTGGATATTATACGGTCGTACATTGTGTTGTCTGTGCCCTACGTCTGACGGCGGCATTGTAAACGGCAGAAATAGTACTTTTTGTGTATTTATCTGTCGGTAGCTATCAGATAGCTACCCGGTGTCGTGGCTATCATTGATGAGCGACAATCTCATCGTCGGAGCTCCTGTCGCCCTCGAGTCTCGCGCGCCATCCTGTCTTTCGCAGCGGACATCTCCTACTCCACCCGCTATTGCAATCACCTTTTCTCCGACGGACGGAACATCAACATAACATTGTACTGTGCCCTAGAGAAGAAGCGGGACGCGGCAGGGTGTCGTCGTTGTTGGTTGGGTAGGATTGGCAGTCAAGAATCCCGCCTTGTCTTTTCTGATTTGAAAACAGGTCAGCCTAGGCGCAACTTGGATGAGCTGTATATGTCTTCGTGGGAGTGAAGTGTGTTCATTGGAGTCCATTGCGGAGCGATATTTAAATATGTTACCGCTCTGACTATCTATTTATACGGAAAAAGCAGGCGACGGAAGAGGAATTTGAAGCTTCACGACAAAAATCTAGATTTTCTTTTGCCAGTGCGATTATCGCCTTATTGTTGAGGTGGCGGTGGTAGTCTCTAACTTGCCGCTTCGCGTACATTTGGCCTCCTCTAATCGTCTACCAAGCCATCCTCAAAGTAGGCAAAATAGAACAACGACTGAGTACCCCGTTCGGTGTAGACGTCTGGAGGGCTGCCCGAGCCCGAATAGCCGTCCCTTGGAGGAGGCCGTGATGCCGGCGGGAGGCGGGTCATGAGCCGGCAATCCGACGGCGGCCCGGGTCCGGGGACCGGGCCACCCCAGACCAAATCGACGGGCTCGACTGCCGTCGCCGGTGCCGCCGCCAACAACAATACAACGAATAATAACAGCACCACTACAAGCTCCAACGCTGACGCCGCCCCCGTATTTCAGTCGAAACGGCCCCCCGGGAGACCCCGCAAACAGGTCGGTATTTCTACTCTTGCTCATCTTCATATCTTGCTGATCGAAACCTCATTATTGTCATTATAATCATCTATACTAGGTTTGTGCTTGCATTTCAATGATTATAAATGCAGACTCGTAGGCGCATAGTTTCGAATGTCGTTGGTAAGATAAAAAGTACAAGAATGTTATTGTAAGATCCTCGCACCCCACTTATATGGATTCCATACACATTTTATAGTGTCAATTGTGCTCTTCCTCTCCTCGCCCGGTCTTAAGTGGTGTAAATAGTAGCCAGAAAGTAGAAATTGTTTATGATACAGTAGCAGCAACACCTGCATAGAGCTGCAACAGGGAATGTAGACGCGTGGATATACACTGTAGCTAAGGACGGCATTTGATTTTATCAACATTGTAATCACTGGAGTGCATTATCCGCATGTTTTAGTGTAAATATTTTTTATTTGATTCTTTGTTCGATTTATTAAACAAACTCTCCTCCACTTCTCCTCGCCTTACCGCTTACTATATGGAGCTTCTGTGTTGTTCCCTCAATCGAGCTCTGTTTCTGCTTGCCATAGAAGGGCGACAGAGAGAGGGAGATACAGTGAGGCCACTGAGCCACAGACGTAGTACCGCTGGGAAGTTTCACACTTGTTTTCTCAACTATTCTTTTTATTACCCATTTGCGATTGGTGCTGTAATCTCTGTTGTCAGCTTTAAGAAGACTGTCGCAATATTGTTATTTTTAATGTTTGTGAATGTTTTGCGCTTCTTTTCGATGTGTAAGAGAGAAGCTGAATTGGATTGAGCCTTTATCAGTGCCGGACGTTGTTTTAAGGATTTTGCTCGGGATTCATTCGAACAGTGCCACAACAGGTGATTTAAAATTGATAATTAATCTTTTGTCTAAACGTCGGTTTTATCTAGTGGTCATAGTATACCTAGATAACTTAGATTTTTTGCATTCTACATACAATATGCACATGTACATTTAGATGTTTCATTGGGCATTTAATGGAGCTTTGGTTATTTTTTATATCGTGTTTATATCATACACCAGTACGGCTAACGAGACTCACTTTCTAGTGGAGCCATCACAGTTTATTTTTTAGTTCTCTTGCCAGAATGTTTTTGTTGTTATCTTTATTTAAGAATACTGGGAATTATAGTACACTGACCCCTCTTGCAGGATAATGAAGGGAAACATGGCTTTACTAAAGTGTATCCTAGGACAACTTACCTGGCCTTTGCGGCTCATGATCGGGAACATAACCCAACAGCGAAAATAATTTCCATGGCATCTCCTGTAAGGGCACCTGATCTTTCAATCAAGGAGAAATTACACCGCAGTAGAGCGTGAATTAAGATATGGAAAACAGCGCAAATGGATCCGAGCTTATTTTCAGAATACTTGACATCATAACAAATACGATAATATTTAAGCTGTTATTCTGTGGCCATTCTGTCGCCAAGCGAAATTAATCAAATGCAAAGCAGTCAAAAATACAGGAGACACATTCAAAGAGTGTCTTCTTGTTAGCTTGACTAATTGAGCAGCTCAATTTGAACAATTGACTAAAGTTTAGTCTTTATAAGAGAGCACTTACATGCTTTTCTGTAGTTTCACTTTGCAAAACGTCATTATCTGTTATCTGGTTCCTTTGTGTGGTGTCGTATCCTTCGGAACCGTCATTCAGAAGAGTTATTTAGTCGCTTAAAACTTACACTTTTAATTTTTGCGCACTAATTTATTTTGCTATGATGGATTTGACATGATGGAGATGGTTAATTATTATTTTTAATATTTAATTTAAGATGGCGCAACAAACTTATTCATGTGAATTTCGGCGTCCCATTTTAAAGCAGGTACCATCGGAGCTTATTCTGCAGCGCAAAAAGATCGGATATTTTCCTGGTCGACCTCGGGGCTCGGTGCGTGTCCGTCGGAAACCGGCGTCTCTCGAGGAAGGCGTGGGTGGCCCGGCGAGTTCAATGGGGAGCTTGGCCGGGTCTGCTCCGTCGCCCTCTCCAGGAGGCATCGGACAATCGGCGCCAATGCCTGCCTCTAACCATACAACACCACCAGCTGGTCAAAGCACTGAAGAACCCGAGCTAGCCGAGGGACTCGTTCAAGGCGCTCTTACGACAACGACCACAGCAGCGATCATGGCTGGGCCACCGGAACCGTGAGTGGCAGGGAATTGTTAATCACTTCGTCCAAAGAAAAATATTGGAACACATCTATAAATTGCTTTCCTATATGATTAAATATATATATGGATACCTATATGTATAAACCTCAAAGGCGATTATTAGGCCACATGGTTTCTATATATATATATATATATATATATATATA
>MNPL01021722.1:3624-20254 GCA_002081605.1 Tropilaelaps mercedesae
GTCTGCCAATGCAGAAATGCGTTGTGTAGCTTTGTTAGCCGGGTCAAAGGCGCTTCCTGTGACGGGCGTGCAACTAGCCTATAAAGATGGGAAACGAGACTATTGCAAGAGGCTCATTTCAGGTAGGAACTGGTCACCATCTCACTTTCAACGATAGCGAATCTTCACCACTTCGAAATTTACTGGGCGTGGACACTTTTGGCATTCCGTTTAATGAAACTCTTCACCTCTTGGCAACCGACGTCAACGCGACAGCGCATTCAGCAACTAAAACATCGTCACTACTGAAATATTTGGTCTACCCACTGATCGCAATCGCCAACCACAAGGTATACAGCGGATAGACATGAATGCTGTATCGCTTATGTCACGTTGCCTAGGACGCCTGTGACCTTCTGGTTCTGTACCATTGTAGCTAAAAGCTGATATTTATATTACTTAATACACATACCGGAGATTGCACATCCCTCACTCGTTTGTTCTTTAGACCCATAACTTAACCGGAGTGTGAAAGCTGAGAAACAGCGTCTCAGTTTAACGATATAAGAAATAGAGATACATATAATGACAGCTCTTTAAAAGAAGTTTTGAACGAAATCTGCTAATACCTCGAACTGAGGCTAGAATATTGCAAATTCATGTAAATCTGTTCTAGGGACAAGATGTTACTGAATGGTGACTATGAGAAAATTAATAATGACATAATATTATTTAAAATAGGATCCCCAGTAAGTTAGAAAAATATATATAAGATCTTCCTTATTTATAGTTGGGTGCTCTGGTGCCTTCACGCAACTTAATCGCAGTATTTGTAAAACTACTAATAATCGTCGACTGGTGCACTCTGTAACGGTTCAAGTCTCCTAGGGAAATAATTTGAAACGTAGACGAAGCATTAGCCCGTCTCAGCGTGAAATAGTTTTGTCTACGCTGCTTAGTTTTAAAAATTGTCTTCTAAACATAAATTCGTTTGCTATCTATGTAATCTATTAGCATTCATACTAACAACATTAATTATGAGAGAAAGTGCATCTGTAAAGGAGTAAGTTGGCAAATTTGTGCAGTTATTTGACACGACGGAGATATGTGGGATTTATTGTAGGTGAACACCTTACGGAACTTGCTAATTCTACCTATCCGACTGGTATTAGCACCCATAGGAGTCGCCCGATCCCTCTGGCGGACGAAAGAGGCAATATGGAATCCAGTTAATGCCACGCTTCTAGGCCGGTTGCATGACGATCTAAGTAGACTCAACATAACTCTTGCGCGTAAAGGGAAACAGTAACCGAAGTCGTTTCGACAAAGTCGCCAGCTCGGTAACGTAGATATTTGAACCCTATGTGGTCGCTTGGGCATTCGGTAACATGGTCCTTTCCCATATGTGCTGACCGCCGATAAGCTCGCAACGGAAGAAAAGGGAGCGAGCCCAGAAAGATGCGTTCATCACAGGGCTGCATTGGCTGCGTGCTGGAATAGACATAAATAATGAGCAGAAATAAATGATGGAATTAGCATGAAAAAATCAACTCGGTTCAGTTTGAAAGGAGCCGAAAAATAACTCGATTTGTTAAAAAATTACTGCTAGTTGCACCTATGTAAATGTATTGACCCGTTGTGCTTTACTTGCTCGAAGGTCTATTTATAGTGAATCATTGCTTCTGGACTCATTAATGGTGATTGTGCTTAGCTCAAAGCGCAGTAGAGTGCCTTAGTTGGCAAATCTAAAATTCTGTAGCTATTTGTAGCACTATGCAGCTTACTTTCTATGTGACTTAACGTGATATTTGTTCGTTTATCTAGCATTTCACATATATTTCAATTTAGGCAATTATTGGACAGTAGTTGTGTGTTAAATATAGCCGCAGCTACTGACGTGACCTCGGGGAAAGGTAGAAATATCAATCAAATACACAGAAAACGTTTGAAAAATCAGCAATCGATAAGCCCATGAGGTTAGTGTTCCGGAACATATCACACAGATACCCGCGTCTACCGTTTTCCCTAATCCGTATATGGAAATCAACGCGATTTACTCTTCAAAATTGAGGATGTGTATGCTGATGTTTTCTGTACAGAGATGAAGTATTTCCAGCTTTTAAAGAGCTATAAACGGAATAAGACATTAGAGCTGGCTTGTTCTTTGTTACATTCAGTTTTGCGCTTTCTAACTGAGCCTCAATAGCTTTTAATCGATACTAGTCGCTTTCAACTCACGGAAAAAATGATTCTTTGAGAAAATCATCTGTACAGCTTGCTGCTCCCTGTCAAAAAGTAATGTTAAGGTGCATGTCATTGTTAGTAAAATCGCCACCTGTCTTTCAAATGTTACCCTACGAATATTACCTTTGCACTATTTGCATTTCGCGTTGCCAAAGCCAATCCCGGATGGCGCTATAAACTGTATAAAGCAATCGAAACCCGGTACGGAAAGGTCACCGACAACATATATCGATAATAATGACATATTAATGCGTGAAGTTCCATCCCAAAATTGGTCAGGGCGTCATATGGTAGCGTGAGAACAATTTTTTAGGATGAACTGATCATACTGATCGTGTAGTCGCCTGGATTTAAAGTATTGATAAATTCTTCAACTGGTCGTGTGTATAATCGAGTACTCCTGGTGAATCACACACCTGCTAAAAACTGTATGGCGATTTCCCTCAATAAAGATCTACTTGACTTATTGACCCTACCTAAAAATATAGAGTATTTTATATTTATCAGCCTGGAAGAAATTACGACAATTGCCGCTTGAAGAGCATCGAGTGATACGATAGCATGACGTGTTCTTTGATATGGCAGTGACTAAATTTGAAGGCGCCACTAGTAACGGTTGAAACATGCCATTGGAATTCAAGCAATGACGTATTAAGCAGGCCGTCAGAGGCTAACAACCGTTATCCGAAAACAACAGACGGATAGTAATTCCGTAAGCAGCCAGAAGAAATAATTGTAAGGGAGTTACAAAATACTGAAGCACTTATTCTTCCGCAGCTTCAGTAATACAGGGCGTGGGCGTAGAATACTACGTGAGATATCAACACAATAAATTTCTGATTAGCATCTTTTGTTTGTGAGGCCAACAGGGCGGAATAAAATTAAAACCATAAATTTCAATTATATTAACAAACTTGCGTCTAAAATGTACTATATATAAACTCGCTCGCCTCCCTGAGCCTTTTTATTAGTATTCACAGCCCCTCACGACGCGAATGAAAGAGGGGGAATTGAAGATCAATGAGCGATGGACGTATTTGGAGTTTGGGCCTGCTCTCGAACAGAGTCGAATATTGCACAGATGCATGGATGACGGAGCGCACGGTATTTAAAAACCATTCTACATTCCTAATTGCACCAATATCTAGTATTTCTTTTTCTGCTTATCAGTCAAGCCGCACCTTTTGCTTAAATTGACTGCAAGGCGATTTCTTAATATTTCTATACGTGCTTTTATTGAAAGGTGTTATTCGCAAAAATGCAAGCAATAAAACATTGAAAATGCGTCATCCATCGCTAACCTTGACTTCCGGTGCTTATGGTAAAACCTTCACTTTTAGTTAAAACGTGAGTAAATCTCCAAACCAATGTAATAGCCACGATGACCGATTGAACGGTCGCTCGGCATGTCTCTTGGCTACTGTTTTTCTCCATTTCTCGATTACTTGCGACCCTTGAGGTACACCTGTACGCGGTCGTTGCCACCTTGAAATAATAGGTCGATAGGCTGCTCGTCCTTCTAGTCCGTCCGCAGCATGACGAAACTTTGCGGAATTTGAGGATGGGGCTGGTTCAGTGTAAGGCTGTTGAGGAGATTTGGCAACGTGTTGTGCGGTATCATGCAGTTCCTGTTTCTTCTGCAAGATATGGCCGTACTCAAGAATCTAGGAGATGAGAGCACGACGCTTTTATGGAACGGACTGTCTGTTAGGTGAACGATTGTGTTACAGTTTCTCATGCACTCGATGAACACAAGCTGGGATTCTGACCGTGTTTCGTTCACAGGAGTACAGGGAAGGCCAATATAGAGCGCATAGCCTATGTATTCGGCAGAGAGGCTCGATTGCGACTGCCAAATCAAGCAGGCATTCTGAGCACGGTCAGAGTGTCGTGATAACTGTCGGCACCCGTAGGGCGATTAGCGCAGTTTCTGCAGCATATTTTTCACCAGCGTCTCGGATAGGAATGTTTCTCCGCCAAAATCCTCTGCGAAGGGTGCGACGTTGATGTTGGCGAAAGGCTTGATGAACGCCTGCATGTCCCGCTGCATGTCTGTAGTGCCCCAGCGGGACACTTCACGTGTCCGAGATCTTCTTAGTACCTCTTGAGCAGATGGTTGAGTCACTCCCGGAGGAACTGCATCTCCACGTTCGTATAGCCGACTAGATATTTCCGAGAAAACAACTTGTGTAGCAACGCTTAGTCGAAGTTGAACCGTGTGAGTACCCCCGAAAGGTGTCCGGTTTTCGAGTATACTCGCCTTCTTCGCTTACCTGCAGTTCTGAAGCAATGCAATCTTGCATTTTTATCGTGTAGATGTTTGTAATACGCTTGGCCATTATCAGCTTGGGATCGGCGAACACCTGAGTCGTTGTGTGTTCTTGTATAGCATGATAATTTCTTCAAAAGTTTCGGATCCTGTCTCGTTGCGCATCTGTGATAAATGTCTCAATGCACTTTTGAAATCCTGCCAAATGGACGAGAATTGACGGAGCTTTCGGAATTTGTCCGCGTTGCCAATCTCATGGGCGTTGCGATACTTGTTGGTCAAGTCACCCTCGATCTGCGAATGTCTCACCGTTATACGGGCTTTTATCTTGTCGAACTGATGCCTAGACGGCAACTGCTGTGCGGTCACGTGCAATTTCTGTATGAGATCGGAGTACTCGTGGATGTTGTCTTTCGATAGCAAAACGTCATTAACTTTGCCGAGGAAGTCAACGTGCTTCAGCATGAACTTCTCCACTTTTTCGATGCGAACTCTAGGACTACTTGCTAAATCGAAAAACTCGCTAAGATGGACCACCTTGGCCGCCACTCTGCCGGTTCCTGCGGCCAACCTCGCCGACTTTGCATGCTCTTTTCAATGAGTCTCCAAATCCAGTTCTGGTGGCTCTCCGTTTTGTATCTACCGTCTTTTTCCAATATCTGGCAACAAAGAGTACGAAAACAAGGAGAACTGATGAGTCAATGGTGCCATGGGTGGGAAAGGTGCTAATTGGCACAAAGTTCTACATGTCTATCTTGTGGTACGCTACGCTAGTAATCTTGCGAAACACTAGTATGCAAAATTAAACTGTCAACGAATAATCTGTATATAGAAATCCATGTTTATGTGGGTGCGTCACAATCTGTCCATTAAACATCTACTTTTGAACAATGGTTCTGCCTGAAAATCGAATTTAGTTCATTGCTAGACATCACATGTACGGATTCGTATACTCGTCGTCTGCAAGAAAGCAGGCTGCTCCTACAAACTGCTGTTGTGCCCATATAAACTATGAAAGCAAAGCCTACCAAATTGAATCACAATCTCTATGGTCATTCGGTACAGTTCATCCTATAAAAGAGTTAAATCTAACAGTGAAACAGTATGATATTATAATACAATACAAATGTTGGTTTATTGGCGGAACTGTATCGGAAGTATTACACCACTCAAGCTTCCGTAAAAATAATGACAGAGTATCTCAATCGCTGGAGACATATAGCTTCATAATGATTTGTGATTAGTTATGTAGAATAATGGATACGAATATTTACAACATTTACATTTGTCGTCATAATTCAAATTTATTGTAAGTTTTTTTTTTTATTTTACAGAGGTACAGTTCCGCAAACGTCTAACCTCTTGTTTTTAAGCAATCAAATAGACAGATTGCAGATTTTCAGCAACGTTATGACATATTAAAGGAGAATGCACCGAGCTGAGATAAAATACATAGAAAGTGATTGTAAATGGTCATGCCCAAGTCATGTAAAGATAATTACCAATACAAGTTGAAGCATATGTTTTTCCTTCCTTATCATTTTTTTTGCAGAGAAAAGTCAACGAAGCTCACGAGAAAGTAAACCCCACACCAGAAGGCGATAAGGGAGAGCATGGCGGCCCTTTCCTATTCCCTCAAATTAAAAAAAGGCAACCGCAATGCTTTGTAGAAAAATATCAAGCCGTTCAGAGGAATGCCAACCTCTCTGAGGCAACATCGCATGATAACCACCAAGTAGCATTTAGGAAAGGGTTCCCAGGTGATTGTGTGCCATCTGAAATTCGTTTTCAACGTGAAGCCCGGACATTTTACTGACCGCGCCCGCGAGGCTGAACAGGAAAAGACTCAACACTCCTTGCAGGTGGACGGAAAAAATATTTCGTCTAACTGATATTGATTACGGGTTTAAACCCTTTAAGTATTCTAATAATGTCTTGAGAGCGTCTTGAATGTCGTTTTGAGTCAGTCTTGGACAAATTCTGAATAGTAGAAATGTCTAATCTGCATAAACGACCGTCCTATAGAAATTCCAAGTTCCAGCTTCTAACAGATTGAAGATCATGACCACAATGAGCATGACTGGCCCGAGAATAGTGCGTTGTGGTATCCCGGCGTCGACCGATTCGGACATGATGCAGCCGATCTTACCTGCTTGGCCACGATCCGTGGGGTACAAGCCATGGAACAATTTCATAACCATCTTGTTGCATCGACTTCCGAAGCCTGCACGAAAAACATAGGTCTGAGGTAGTTGGAAGCAGCTAAACATCTGGGAAACACCCTGGGAGTGTTTAATTATTCCTGATTACTTTCAACAGTGTCAGAAATTTTCTTTAGTTAGACATGACCAGACCGACTCAAGTTCTAACCAACGACCTGAAGTAACGATACAATCCAAGTATAAACCGATACGAAGTGATAGTTTAGTGCGTTCACAACACGTTGCGGTCCGTTTAGCTTTTCTTGGTAAAGGATAAGATCGTCGGAAAATACAGCGTTCTCGTTTAGAAAAATCCCATAACTGTTTAGCGCTGTACTCTAAACTCTTCAACTGTTTTCGATAGGAAATCGCTCCGGCAGCTTTCAGATAACGGCAATACCTTGGTAATTTACAGTAGTAATCTAATTAAAAAATTTGGAAACTAGATTTGAAGTATCTACACTAAAGAAATACCGTAGACTTCTCAACTTTGAATTAAAATGTTTTCCTTAACAAGTGGTTTACACTTCGAAAGCTTTAAAACAATCTCTATATTTAAGGGTCGATCCCTCACAAAAAAGTTTTGAAGACGCTGTCAATTTTCCTCGAGTCGTGCACAGTAACCCGACTCAGCTCGAACGTCCTTGCCGAAAACTATGCGTAGATGCTTATAAAATCATCTAGGGAAAGTGAGTAGAGAGACCCTAACATTCTCACCGACCGCCACAATGTATAAAGACAGTTCAACACTAATTGTTCTGTAATGAATATGGTATATGTGCAAGTTATCGTTCATTTTACTGGTCAACACATCCAGCTTATTGTACTCCAATTGTAGTTGCTGTTTTCTCACTAAACGCTTTCTTGAGAATCTTCGCGTCTAATCGGTCATTCTTGTACGAGCATATCGTTCGCCACGCAAGCCGTTCTACCAAGTTTTCAGCGCAGAAGTTCTCCATTGCGCATTTCACAACCACAACTCTTATCTAGAGAACCACAAAAAATTTACTGAAAACAGTTACTGAATATTTGAAAGTACTTATTCTAATCGCAAACATCCCCACTTCAAGTACGGGTATGGCACTGGAACCATCCTGGAAATGCAACTGGAATATTGTGATGCACGTCTGAAGCCTGGGTTGTGCACGTATTTATATTTCTGTTCTGTTTAGTATTACGATACACGTCAAGCGTGTCGAGAGGTACGAAAGCGTGTTGAACCAAAATTTTAAACTGAGTTCTGCACCACACTCGCCAAAAACTACCACTACACTGGATCGAGCTTGTAATTAGTTATGTTTTTCTAGTTTGGCATTATTTTTCTATAATTGGGTTTCGGGTGCTAAAATGGCTTTGCTAGCGGATTGAAAGGGACACATCGGCCTGTACCTTCAGGCTAAACGTTTATAATAGATTTGGTTTAATACGTTTTTGGTCGCGGCTAAAAGTACACGTCTCATCTCTAAACTGTGTAGTGTGAGCCCCACCCCTACGATGGGGTGGCACGATTGTATCATATGTCTAATAAATAAACTCTATAGCTACCGGTTCTTACGTAATGTAGTGTCCGAACGTTTGCTGTGGTGCGGCGCGCGTTCTGACCCTAAAGGCCGACAGTAATCGAACGATGCTTAATAGCAAACCGGGCTGAAATCCTGCCTGTCAGTAAGTGCTACTCGATCGCGTAAACTGCGTTCTATCACCGTGTCTAACTCCCCTATGGCGTTTTTCGTAGACGACGTCCAAACTTATTTGCTTACAATTCGTAACAAGGGCCTTATTTTTTAGGCAAGAACCTTACGAAGCTTGTTAATGCTTCCGCTGCGATTGCTCAATGCAGTTGTCGACGCAGCTCGTACTTTGGAAAATGAATGAAGCTCTACTGTTTCCTGTCAGTATAACGATTCTGAACAAACTGTGTGGTGATCTGAAAGAACGGAACCCTACTAGCCTGCGCAAGCGAAGGCAGTACCCGAAGCTAACTTTGCAAATGGGAAATTTCATTTTCAAAATTTGCATACTGGCAAAGAGAATGATACTGTGGACAATAGCGTTTCGTCATCACATTGCCTTCGTATAGCTACATTCTAAGAAGTCGATTAGAGCAGGACAATACATATGGATTTTTATCGCTGAGACGCTTATATCTACAACGATCGCGGACTTAAGCGGAAGCTCAGCGAAGTGTGTATAAAGATACGACAGATTAGATGCCTCTGTGTGTTAGTATATGACGGGGATCGCGGAATGGTAGAGAGCTACAGAAAGTTTCATAACATCTTGCTTTTAGCCAATGGACAGATTTTGACATCGTACTGATCTCTATTGTGTCAGACATAGATACTAAGGCTAGGCCTCTACACGAATAACAGTGTAGATTTTTTTTATTGTTTTCGCTAGAAATACTGTTGTAATTTGTAAAGATTTCCAGACCGCTCTGTCGTCGATTATTTGCAGAGCGGTCATTGTGCTAAATACGACTGCAAACTTTGATTCGATCCCGCCAGCGTTGTCGGCAGACTACAAAGCCTGTACAACTTTTCATAAACTGAACTTGCTGACAGGCATGAGGTGAACGTTCCTAAAAAAGAACCACCGTTATTTTCAGTTGATATTTCTAATATGTGTATTGATTTATGTGACTTCTTGAAGGTGTCAAGGATCACAATCATACTAAAGATACGACAAAATAGAAGGGTTAATTTTTTTTGACCATCATAGGGTGTCACATGGAATTCCAATAGTTTGCCATACTGATCGACCGAACTAGAAGAACATTCCACGCGTCTAACAGGTTTTTAAGTGACACCTGCACGCTGTTAAAAAAGCCGTTAACCTGAATTCTTAGTTAGCCAAACCTGAATTCTAGGTTTTCAAGGTATATTTTCTGTCCCTGAAAGAAAGCCCTGAAAATCCACCACTCTCTGACACATTTCTAAAACATCGACAATCATTGCGATGTAAACCAAGGAAAATTAACAGAGCTATTAAGAGAAGATCCGTCTCCTTACGATGTTATGTGTAATTCGAATCTAATGAACGCCTAGTCGAATGGCAATAATACGGTCGAGGTATGGAAACGGCAAGTAATCCTAGATAAACATCAATCAAAGCAACTGAGCACCAAAAAACAACATGCGATGTGAGTTTGAAAAATAGGTAAAACGAAACAACATGCAACATTATTTGGACTGGCATTGAAGACGTCTTTACCATGTGCGTTTTTACCATGCCTAACTTATTCTAGTTTTTTGGCTTTTATCGACAAGATAATAACTATCTTCTTATTTTCGTAAAATAAATGCTAGATATGATAATAGTAGAACTATTTGTAATATCTACAATGGTGCCACCAAGTTATGGTACAGACACATCAATACATGTCTAGCAGTTTGCGATAGAATAGTCATTTTTTCGCCGGCATTTCTTGGTCGAGTAGAGCTGATCGAATTCCGGCTTTCGTTAACTCCTCTATGAGATCGCCGTTCTTATGCATATCCAGAATGATGTCACAACCTCCTACAAACTCGCCATTGATGTAGACCTGAAACATGCGAAGGACATTTTAAACGCCAATATATTTTAGATTGCTAGCAATAGTTATTCACGGGAAATGTGGAAATGGTTTTGAATTTAACACTGGGAGGGCTATAAAATAACTAAGGCACCGTTGAGTAAGCAAGAAAAAGGTATATATATATATATACATACATATCCTTTACCTGAGGGATTGTTGGCCAGTTGGAGAATTCTTTAATTTCATGCCTGAGTCCTTCATCTTGGAGGACATCGTATGCGTCAAAAGGCACATTGTGCATCTTCATTACTTGTATCACGGCACTGCTAAAACCACATTTAGGCTCTACAAAAAAAATATGTACAAAACGCTGAGTTCAATAGTTGAATCTGAGTCCAAAGTTATACAATCCTCAAAGAAAATTTTTCAGCACTCAGGTTCTTTATTGATTTCAATCGATAATCTTCAAATTGTGAACACAGCTATGTGAAACCGGGCGTGCAAATATTGGACCATATCTTGCATGGAAATCGGATGGAACATCAAAATTAGAGGATGGAGTGAGATTTGGATGCCCAACAGTTTTTTTTTAATTTTTATATTGGCATATTTGCAATGAAGTATGAAATAGCGTGCAAAATATAACGCGCGAAATATTAGTTCCAACCGGCCATTGCGCCCTAGTTCTACGCTTGCCAAGTAGGCGGCGTAATTAGGACACAATTGGTTATAATGCCCATGCCAGCCTCCTAATTTATTATTAGGCATGCATAGATTGCGTTTCTTATCTTAATAGGCCTATATGCATATTGGTGTGTCAATGTAATGGCAAACCACAAACACACGCATACACACAAAAGGCGGCGGTAAATAATAAATAAGTAAATTCTAACGCTACCTAACAAAGTGGTAGCACGCGGAAATGCAAAGTCACGCCTTAGGACTGCAAGATCATTAATTCTGTTGGATGAGTAATCTGTATGGCCGCAGTGTCACCACGCTAAGTATTTTTTTTACCGTCAGGGATGCCTTTCATGAATACGACGACTCTGCTCTTCTTCACCATATTCTCGATATGCTTGTGCTTTGCCTCCAAGGCCATAAACCGCACGCTCTGGATAAATATTTTACGTAGATACATTTTCATGCGTTAATGCTTACAGACGCACCGACAAAGCGGTAGAAGGTAACACAACTACAATCTGAATGCTCTGTTCGGTCCAGGTCAAAGTGATCACTCCCGGCACTTGATTTTTAGGAGGTGTGCTTCCGTGATTTTGGACGGTGCGGACTGGTCGTTCATCATGTACCCCAAACTTGGAAAAAATATCACATTAAACGAGGTCGCAGTTGTAAATCGGTTGAGTGAGCTCGACCATCCCCGACAAAAGGCAAGTCATTAATAAGACGGGAATGAAAGAGATCAAAACAAAATGTAATAGGAACTACATTTTGGTTCGGTTCGGAGTGCTTCGACTTATCGGAGATATGCCGCATGCCAGACAACTACTAAACAGCATAGGGTGTATCTTGATTAGGCATTTACCATCAACAGTTATGCGGCCTGAATTTAGCCGATGTTATCGGCTGTGCGCTTTGCTCCAATCGAATTCCAGCAAAATAGATCTGTCTTGTTAAGATTTGGGAAGCTAGCAGGGGGTAGCGGTAATGTAAACAAATTGAAACTGGGGCCAAACTGAGACTTTGGGGGGCACCTCACAAACAAGATCGACGCTGGCAGAGTGATTGGCGTGTCTGTGTGTTTTAATCGATGTATAGAGGATTGCAGTGAAAAACGCAGCTGTTAGGTAGTTAGAAGACCCTGGCAAGGGTGGGCACAGCGTTTTGAGTAGTTTGGAATATTTCTGCTGCCGATTCCAACTGAAGCAGCGTCACAGCTAGGAAGGTTTGTTGCTGTTTTTTCAATGTCATGTAATCGAGTGCTACGAATGTACTGTTATTGCAAGCACCGAGTGATTTTTGGGCTCACGCCATCATGTTCTTCGGTGTCATCCACCACATCAATGAGAATGGCACCAAGGGCAAAATGTGCCTCCGGCACCGGTCGAACATGGGTTTGCTTCATTGATAGAGTTTTACTCGATATTTGCTGGCTTGATCTATATGTGTATGCATGCATTAGTTGAATAAGAAGTATCAGTCATGGATTTGTCGGAAGTTTCATTTAAAATAAAAGGAAGAAGGTTAAGTACACGTTATTTCTAGTGAAGAGCATATGGTTTGTGTCGTCTGTAATAGTGCATAACGCTATATTCCCTGTTATAGGGTTCGACGAGCGTCCTGGGAGTGCCGTAGTTTAGATGGGCTAGAGTAATTCCGAAGTATAATAGTCTATTTTCACATTGGTGTCTAAATACTTGTAGTTAAAATTCAAGTAAGTCTACTTAGGCGTACTAGCTAATTTTGCGATAGCTATAGCTTAAATTTGATAGCTAAGATTAAAATGAAGTGTTGGAACATTAGCCGGTGATGTAAGGCGACTCTCTTGAAATGTGCACTTAGAATTTCGAGTTGTTGTTGTTACCTCTGTGGAAAGTGTCACACCCTACATAAAACATTCACAGTACTTTGCAGAGCGAACTCTCTTGAAATGAGCGTTTAGAATCGCAAATTGTTATTGTAAGTCAATCGAATCAGTTATAGCTACACGTTTTATCTAAGACCACGATTAGAAAAACGTTGTAAGGTACCGTCATTAGGGCATTGTTTGAGAATTATCTAATTAGTAAAAGTCTGTGATATGTACAGATAGTGTAAAAATAATATTGCATTTCCTATATATTATTATTTTCTACTTCCATGGTTCATTTACAGTTCGTTTTCAACGTTTATTGTATTATTGAAATTATTCTACATTCATATTAAGTGTCTAACAAAACATTTGATAAGTCCAGAACTGATCTCGAATAGGCCATTATAGCATAGGCGATAAACATCAGTCATCAGGTTCAAACTTAGTTTTACTTTTTTCGACGTGCTTTTGAAGTACTATGACACGCACCGAGTACCACAATTTGTCGAAAACCGCGAGCTGCAAATTACTCGGAACAACTTTTCAAGCCTGTCGGCGCTAAGGTTAAGAAGACGGGCTACCTAACCTGTGCAGTTTTGCTTTCAAATACGCCGTGAAAAATTTAGCGGATTAGGACTTGTTGCGCCTTCTTCTAATACGGGGAATCTATCGTGTCAAGTCTAAAAAAAGAAAAGCAAGAATCACACTATCTAGATGCATCTTTTACATGGCCTTTCAGATGAGTTTTCTAATTGCTGAATGCGAAGCAGAAAACTTCTGCGCAGAAGATCTGGTCGAACGCTTCGCGTGGCGAACCCTCACGCCACAGAAAGACGAACGGTTCGACGCGAAGAGTCTTGAGGAAGCTTTCAGAGGTGGCATCGAACAGCTACGGCTCGAGTATGATCATCGGTAAGTATTGATGGCTCATAGATAGTGTTGTGCTACGCACTAAAGCTATATAGTCGCTTGTCGATCTAGGTTAAATATCCACTGGGTATCCACCTCATTTACTACTGGGTTGATTTTTGTTCGTTTTTCGGGTTTTGTCTTCGCGTTATAGAGAAAAACGTTGTCAGAGGCTCGAGAAAGACTGCGGCGATGAAATGGAGAAACACTGGAAACGCGTTGAAGAATTACTCGATAAAAACAAACAAAGCCAGCGGACATACAAAAATCTAGACGCACAAATTGGCCGAGTGGCTGCTAAGGTGGTGCATCTCGGTGACTTGCTCGAGTCGGTCAATACGCCCCGAGCTCGCGCCGAAGAGGCTGAAAAGCTCATGTTGAAGTTTGCCGATTTTCTGGGCGAAGTTAGTGACGTTCCACTAACCGAGCAGAACATCTATGAGAATTCTGATTTGATACAGAAGCTGCACCTCATCGCGCAGGAACTGCCCTCAGGGAGCAAGTTCGACGAGACAAAAGCACGTATAACAACGAAGTATTCGCAGATCGAGAGCGATTTGATTGACGAGTTTCGTAATGCTCATGAAAACGGTAAAACTGAGAAAATGATACAGCTAGCGTCAATACTTGCCCACTTCAAAGGGTTTCAGACTTGCGTTGACACCTTTATAACGGACGCTCAGCGAGGGGCGTATACGAGGTCTGACGTATTCCAAGATATCATCCCATTGTGTAGAAACACACAAAAGCTGGTGATTCAGGTATTCGCCAATCCCAGTCAGATAATGGCCAAGTTTATTACAAACGTTTACACGGTAAAACTGCAGGATTATATCGCGTCACAACTACATGTAAAAGACAGAGGCGACTATTTGCACAAGCTCGTTCAGATGTATTCGAAAACTGAACAACTGTCGGAGGACCTGACGAAATTCAAGACTGATTACTTGTTATTGCAGAAGCTGTCGAGGCAAATTTTCCAAAAGGATCTAGACGGCTATATGAACGTGGAGATGCAGTTCCTCCGAGAACGGCTCGATCACCTGCTTAAGAGGTACTACGAAAGCCTCGGACACGTGAAACGTCCTGCTGGAGCACTACAGGATCTACGGCGGGACATGCAGGCATTCATTAAGCCTCTTGCCAACATCAACATCGCGCCCGTCGCAGAGGATTTTGGGGGAGAAACATTCCTATCCGAGACGCTGGCGGCAAATATGCTGCAGGAACTACGCCAATCGCTGCACAGGTGCCGGCTACTGTCACGCCAGTCTGACCGCTCGAAGAACGCCTGCCAGATTTGGCATTGCCTGCAGTTGCGTCTTTGCGTCGAGCACATCCAATACGCGCTAGATCTAGGCTTTCGTTCCATCCCGCTTAGCGAACCAAGGGCTGAACCGCGACTTACATTCCTCGACTGCGTCAGGGAGTGTAACACGATGGTCCACCTGTTGGACGATCTATTCTGCAAGAGCGTCGTACCACTTATCTCATCGAGTCCCGAGTACGGCCTGGTCTTGCAGAAGAAGCGGGAATGCATCGAGCAGATGGAGCTGAAGATGCAGCAGGGCATCGAGCTCTGTCTGCAAGCCTTGATGGGCTGGGTCAGGGAGCTGCTGAATGAGCAGCGCCGCATTCCTATGAATCCAACAGAGACAAGCTCGAGTCCCACGTGCGCCCGGGTGTGCCGCTACGTCAACGACTGCACAAGCCATATCCAGCGGAATCTCGACGGACAGAATTGCACCGCCGTCCTCACTGAGTTCGGCATCCAGTTCCATCGAGCGATCTACGAACACGTCCTGTCGATGCAGTACGATCCCCATACAACTGCTTACATCATCATGTGCGACGTGAGCGAGTACAGAGCCTGCGCCCGACAACTGCCGCCATTCATTGACCGTTTATTCGAAGTGCTCTCGACGCTCATTAATCTGCTCATGACGCCACATAACAAGCTGCAGGACCTACTGAACAGTCACGCCCTGAAACAGCTTGACCCACAGGTGCTGCAGAGCTTTGTCGAGCAACGGACCGACTGCAAACAGGAGCGCCTTGTACAGACTTACTTCAAGGCCCGTAAGTAGAAGGGCTGATGTTCGCAATATGAAATGACCCACACGTCGTCGTTAGGCTCTGTCGACTGATTACATGTCAGCTTGTCATGGTCACAGGTAGCCTGCCCTATCCACAAGTACTAGTCTCAACTGGAGCTCATATGCCCTGCTTTGCTAGGTAATTCCCCTATTCGATAAAATGACCTCACGCGTTTACCAATGTGTGCATGATGACAGTCCAGTACTATAGAGAAAGTAGCCTTCTAGGCTTGCGCCATATTCCAGTGCAGTGTCCTCATGAAGCAGAGGCCGCAAACCGACTGTGCAGCTCGCTATTGCCATAGAGTGACCGTTACGTCACAACTCTACTTATTGATTATATGAATTGCTTGTAGAGGTAGTCTTGAGCTACCCGATTGTTGGCCCCAAGGATATCGCTTCAGAAAACCATGCTCAACAGTACTGTCTCGCTATAGGTCAGTTACAAATGGGAAGTGTGTTAGCGTGAACATACTAGCCACTTGTAGCTTAATGGCATGTCAACCTGTTCGACGCGTCGTTATAATACAGAGTCAATACCTAAATCCACCTCCTAGATTCACGTAATGCAATTCCGCAAGTATTTTGGCCGACAGCCTCGTGAGAGCAACCATCGTCAAGGGTAATATTTGACACAGTGTTATAACCACTGTGTATGCTCTGGGTGATCACACACGCTGCAAAAATTACGACAGGGAAAACATGTGTACAAGGACCTTTCAAATTATGTGGGAGGTTTTTGGACGGTCATGAGCGTTGGTGGGAACTAGAGAAGATATTAAGAGTGTCCAAACGTTCCTTACTCAATGATTTGATTCTAACGAATTAGCGAATTCTTGATAATAGTGGTTTATATATATATATATATATATATATATATAT
>MNPL01021737.1:0-36387 GCA_002081605.1 Tropilaelaps mercedesae
TATATATATATGTATATATATATATATATACTATATAATGACTAAATAATCTGCTCATATCTATAGGACAGAGATATGTAGCTTGCAAATAAGTTTAAAGGCATCTTTGTTTGGTCCAAGGAGAAGTTAATGGATAGATAATACAATATGTACAATAACGGTATTTTCACTAGGATTGCAAACTTTAAATATCTCGTCTGCCTCGATGTGTTCTATGTGAGCATCGCCGCAGGCGGTAAAATGTATTTCCGTTCTTCAAGAAGTGCGTATTTCGATTCGTGGGTGTGGAAACCTGTGAAACCGAAATTGGCGCTTTTTCATATCGGCGATGATCTTGTGATGTTTAGGTCGTCACAATGTGTGGTGCCGTCACAGCATCGCATCTATCGATGAATCCGCTTTGTGATCTAGCGACTCATTAGGCAGCCCAGTGAGAGCAGCCTCAATATGTGTATGGCAGCAATGCTCACAGCTTCCATATAAACAAAGACATTGTGTGTACTTTGTTCATCGTAGGTTGCCTTTTTTTCCAATATACGGAGTCTAAATTTGTACCACACGTCACGACGGACCTAGTTTGTCGGCTGTGTCAATGCATCGCTTAGAATGCAGCACCCAGTAAACAGCTCCGTAAAGCACCAATGAATATCCAAACACAATCCAGTGTCTCAGGACCCGTGTATTCTACCCCAATGATGACTAAACGAGTTAGTTTGTAAAATAGTATTACAAGCGTCTAATTGGCCTACGCAGTAAGTGCTCACTTAGACGACGCTAGACCGTCAAATAGGCCGTCAAAAAATTGATTCGAAAATATTTTTAGATCTTAAGCAAGTGTGAAATTGTGTGCAGACATCTGGAGCACGAGTGTCGCTGGAGGAAGTAGAGGAATGCGAATTTTGTCAATACAGTGGCGTCGCATGTTTACAACAACAAGTTTGCTTAGCGCTAGGCCGGCCGTATACTTAAAACCGTTTCCTACTTTTGAGTCTATTCATGTCGAATTGAATAGGTTGATTACTCATATTTCTCGTTGCTAAATGTTTTCGAACCTTCAAATCTAGAGTTATGAAGTGTACACTCAAACCGTAATTGTTACGGTTCTCAACCGGTTAATAGGGAACGAAGTTGTAGAAAAAATACGCGAGGCGATGACGCCTAAGTCGGCAGTCAACGATCGGTATGAATTGAGCAGTGACGTTCTCTTGCGCTGTAAAATGTAACCGTAATATAATTATTGGTACGTGAGCTAAGGATTACTGATGGCAGAAAATTATGTACAATTTACGGCTAGCGGCGAAATACTATTGGCTCACGTTAACGCAAAAGCTACCATGAAAAGATACTCGCTAATACTTTTCTCCTCACCGCTGCTCTGGCATTGCATTTTCTACGATTTTTCTATTGAAATCATCTTCCGTCACTGCGTAGGAACCAAGTAAGTGTACTGCTTCTAATGAAACTCCCCATATATATTCTCTTCTGTTTTGTGGGCATTGTTATTTAGTAAAATATAGTGAACAGTTTTGAACCTACTTGTTTTTTGTTATTTTAAGAACTGAATTTAAAATGATCATGCTGAAAACTCGCAAACGGGTTTTAATTGGCAAACAGAATTGCATTTCATCTTTCCGTTTCTACCACAAGTTTCTTTACGAGAATTCCAAACTTGGGAAGCTCGTTAGATCACTCGTGCTCAAATTAGTTTTCTTCACGAAAGTCATTTGAACGCGAGGGTCTGGAAGTAGGAGGCTACCATGCCTGTGTAGTGCGTATTCTCATGGACTACGTAGACGTAAACATAGTTCTTATAAGACTAAGTGATTACAACGCAATAAAGTCCAACGTATTATTATTTGACATTAGCCACGTTAAACAATAACAGCCTAACCAAAACGTTTGTCAAAATAATGTGAATACTTTGATTTTTAATGGTATTCATTACCGCTACGTATAGTATACCATGGCTTCAGGTTTCTACACCAAAGTAGATATCAATACGCTTGCGAAAATCACATAATACAGCTTGATACTGAAATGAGACGCAAACAAAGAGACCAAACAAGAGTGTTTGGATCTGAGATCTTTGTATGAGTAACCGAGACAGGGGTTAGTGCATGAAAACTGATTTATCAGATTCATCATCAATTGACGACTGAATTTGAAAACTGCCAATTTAGTAAAACACGATTGATTGAATATTGTTGTCCTGTCTGAAATGTGCACAGTAGAAGAGAAAAGAACAATGAGTGATTCTTAACCGCAATATTCACAATTTGGCCCTGACAAATGCATGGAAAGGTGGGCAATAAGACCAATGTAGGTCATTTCAACTTATTAACTTGAGTGGATTTTTGTTGCCCTGCCATGCGAGCCTGCCAAGTCTAGTGGCCTGTTCTGCGGTGTGTGTGAACGGTGGTTAGGCTCTTGAGTTTTCGCTTTTCGTGTATTATTGCTCGAATTTAGGGGATCAATCTGTACACATTTCGTTTTTGATGACATCCGGTTTGCGATAGTTGGCGTCGCTTTCCAGACTTTACATGGAAAGTTCATGTAACGTGAAAATTACACTTTCTTCACCCTATAGCTCGCGACTTTGAGCTAAACAATATCGTGTGTCTATTTCGTAAAGTCTTGTGTTATAATTTTCGAGGTGTTGAAGATAGTTTGCACTTCTTTCCGATAGTCAAGATTTTCAATCATATTAGCGCAGAGCCTCTGTTATGATGCTACTCGGCAGGTTCCTATAGTAACAAAGTGTGATGTAAGAATGAATTATTGACGCTGTGTCACTTCAATTCACATATCCAATAAACGTAGGTAAATGGGCATTCAAATTTCGTGTTCTTCGAAATCGTCTCCTGTTAAACAAGCTTGGTGTTCAGAACGTTTGAGAGGCCTCGCTTGATAAATTCCGTCTAATATATTTTTCTTTGACTAAACACCTGCGGATAACGATAGGATTAAACCGAAATTAGCTGATTATACAAAAACTCTTTGTAGACTCATTCGTTTTGGCCCTAAAACATAACGACCTTTCTAGGTCTTCCTCTGTTGCGGTTTCATTCCAGGAAAACAATCTGGCCTCGTGCTGGCGTCTTACAGCGTCACGTTTAATGTTCTTACCTCGCACACCATGAGCTTGGAAATTTCGATTTCTTTTGTGAGAATATCTAGGCCGTTTAGAATTTTTGTTCGATCTCGTCGATATACCATTTCACATAAAATCCGGAAGAATCACGGGTAGATGGGCTATAGTGTTTTATGTCCACTCTCATACGGTAACCGAGGGTACGAAAAAAACGTGTCATAGCTACAAGACACTAGTTTCTATTGGCAGGTCTGTTCAGGCATTGGCACTTCAGAAAAAATAACCTTGAACAGTATCGCTCTCCTTCGGGACCCGTTCTCGGGCGAATGAATCTCAAGAAGACATCTATCTATATCTCGCTAAGGTTAGTTTTTCTATTTTTGTAGCTTCCAGCGATTGCGCTGATAATTCGTTGTGTGGCGGTGGTTATTGCGATCCCATTAGCAAAAACTGTTCCACTCTCTGTCGTGTTTTCTTGCGGTCCGCTTTCTGATATATTTTTTTTGCTGACAAAACCTGATAGTTTACGGTTCATTGTTCATTCATTTCTCACTAAAAGTTTCGCGCGGTCCGAACAACGTCATTTCTCTGTACGATGTCGTGGCTGCGGCAAGATTTCGTCGCCATCGTCGGCGTCATGAGCACCGTCGTCGACTTCCAAGCTCTCATCGCGTTGATCACTTCGTGCCGTTCCGGCGCGACATGGCCAAACCTCTCACCGGCTTCTCATTCGCTTTCCATACGACATCATCAACGGCAGCGGCGCCGGCAGCGGCGCCAGCAGCGGCCGCGTCATTTTTCCACCGGTCTGGAGGGCCGGCTTGGAGGATCGATGCGCCGCTGGGACAAACGCTGGATCGGTTAGCGACCCACCAGTGCTAACTTCCTAGCACCAGCGTTCAGTCGGACTCCTCCGACGGGACCGCCCGTTAGCCACTCGAGTCCGGCCAGCCTCGGCGCCCCACCGACGCCTGCGATGACGACGACCGCATCAATTTCTTTCTGCTCCGCGGTCGGATTCACCCCACTGGTTCTTCCCGCCATAGCCCCGCCTACGAACCGGTTACGGCCCTCTCCACCGGCGGCCAATGAACGGAGGCGACGCGGTAAACGCCGCCCTCCGGACGCGAGGTGAGAAGCTCGCCGCGACGTGACTTCAGACAAAGGTGCTCTTGTCTTCTAGCCTGTCGGAACTGGCCGAAACGGCCCGGAGAGACACGTTCGTCGCGCGTTATCTGATCAGCCTGATCGACCTAGGAAAGGCGGCAGAACGGCTGGGAACACGCCATCGCTACTGCAGGCTCACTGACGCCCACAGTAGAGAGACCGCGTTCAGACGAACGGCGCCGGCCGCAAATTGTGCTCCACATCTTCTCCCCCGTTCTCCCATCTCAGCCCGAAACGAGGTATTGAGATCTCGTGTTTTGCGCCTTTTTTTTCAAATTTCGTCCCGTCCGCAAACGCACTGAAGGTGCGCGGTCGGCTTTCGTAGTGGCGTCGAGCTAACGTCGGCGACGTAACGCAGCAGCAAAAGGTGTTGAAGTGTACCGGTTGAGTGGTTTTTCTCGCACTGCAACTTTGCGTCGTGCGAACCAGATCGTGCGGCTGTGCTGCTAGAAGTGGACAATCTGCGACGGAGTATGCGGTTGGCTGGACTTCGTCGACGCCGGCCGACACATTTCGACGGCAGGCTGAAGGCGTGAAGAACATGTGCTAGCCACGAACGGCGAGGTGCGAACCTGTGACGCCGATGAGTCCCATGATCTCAACGTAGTTGTGTGGAAGAGTGCATTGCGCGAGCGGCGCGCTCCGACAGCGACCGAACTCGTGAACAAAACTTGCTTGAGAACGGGACTGGTTGAGCGTGCGCGACCAGCGACTTCATCTGAGGACGTACAGTACAAGAACGGACGTCCAGACCAACATGTCGGTGAACAGTGTCGAATCCGCCGATGTGGAATCGGCTGTTGCGCGAGTTCTATCGGGCTTCGACTGGGCGCTGGTCCCACCGGTTGCGGCCATGCGCAGGCCGTCACTGGCAGCGCAAAAGAAGCGCCTACATATCAAGAGGCCTATGAACGCGTTCATGGTGTGGGCGCAGGCCGCCCGACGGAAACTATCCGACCATCACAAGAATCTGCACAACGCCGAACTCTCGAAGACCCTCGGCAAACTCTGGAAGTAAGTAGACCGTTCGTATTCGTAGGGCTAATGTTGTACCATTACGTTAACCAGATAGCCTAGTTCAGTGGCGTGCGATTAGGGAGAACGCGGGTGGCCTGTTTCGAGTGCCTAGCCACTCACCCGAAACGCCAATGTTCAAACGCCAACGAACAAGCTGACCTTGTTATGGTGATGCGATGTCTAGACAACTTCACCTCAGCCATGTTGAGCGGCACTGATTTGGCCATACGTTTATTCAGCGTATGTCGTTCAAAATAGCATTATAATGGCTTACCAGAGGTGATCGTCACGGACTAAAACAGTCCTGTCATCTAGTGGATATCATGGATAGTCCTGTCAGCCGTTGTTCGGCTCTAATTCATCACGCAGGTGAAAGGTTGAAACGCGCGTTTCAAAGCTTTGCTCGCTCTACGTGGAAGGGACACCTCAAGGACACGCTTGTCGTGAACCTGTTCTCCGAAACAAGCTATCCGATCGCTTCTAAGCTGCCTAATCGAATGTCTGAGCTTATGGAGTCAGCCCACACTCGCCAGGGTTGACTTGAGTAGCATTAAACGAAAAAGTTTTGTCTCACTGTTACAACTGTTCATCGTCGGCATTTGGCGTTCGCACCAACACGCCGCCGGTGCTGGTAAAGGCCAGTCCATGAAAGCGTCTCTAATGGCGATGCTCTACCTTGTCAAACGAGTAAGATACGAAAGGCAAAAACGGGTTAATGGATACACGAGGCGTAGCGCAGGTACGCATTAGTTCTAGCGTGTTGAGACCCAACTCACTCTCATGACCCGGCTAGACCAACTGAATCGTCCGGCATCTTGACCTACTCATGCCACCAAAAGCAGATTTTTCGTTGCTACAACTTTTTTTTCGCCCATAGTCCGATCACCTGTTCACAGACGAATTTGCCGTTGCGTTGTCGCGCGGCAGCAACACGCGAGAGGCGTTTCTGCACTCGGTCAAGCCGAGTCGTAGCAGGTTCGTGCGATCTATGTACCTCGTACGTTTAAATAAGCCGCTACGCCATCGCCGCATATCCTTTGTGTCGGAGACTTTGTCCTTAAATTTGCCCAAGCTCTCGCAGCGTGCACGAGGACCTACCTGCTCGTTGCTGCTCGTCGCTGCTCGTTGGCCGGTAGCCACGAGTTAGCGCGCGCACAAATACACCGGGACAGAGGTCGTTCGTCAAACGGAGTCCGGCTGACTCCTTTGATATCTGAGACCGGAGCGACTGCCAGCGAAAGGCGGGCTCCACGCCTTTGGTCTGCTCATGTCGATGGCTCAGGGCCGGACTTCGGATCGACATTCGGCAGAAGTCGACACGCGAAATGGAACAAGCGGGATGAAGTCAGGTGCTCGCCTCGCCCCGAGAGGGGGTCGCCTGCTTGGAAAAACTCGTCCACAGCTGTCACTGGAAATCGTAACGCTCAGTCTAGGTACGCTTAGGTGATGCTGTAGTTCGGCTATAGTTCGAGTACTCCTGTAACGGTCATAGGACAGCTTTCCTGTACTGAGTACAAATATTAGGGCTAACTCGTTCCCTAAAACGAAATGGTGCTGTTCCATCTTTAGTGGCCACACTTTCTCTGCTCTTTATTCTTTTGCCCGTCCGTTAAATTACGTGCGACCAGTAACTATCCGACGGTCATATATAAGTACGTGTCCATTAATAAGCATTGATTCGTTGTCCGCGTGCCTAAGTTAATTAATTTAGGTCCCAGGTAGGCGACATCACCTTTATACCTCAGATGGCAATAATATATATATATATATATATATATATATAAAATGATAATAATGGCATAACATTAATGCCCAGTGAAACGTCTAATTTGTTGCGAGTTCTTCTATCTGACCAATAGTGAACTGTAACAGTCACTTGAAGCACAAAACGCACGAATTTCGCTGACCTACTCGTCGAAAATGATCGCAGACGGCCACATTTGGGAGGAATGCATGATGGTAAGCGTACAAACAGGCCAATCGAATGGCGACGCGTCTCTGACGCGCCTACTCGAAGGAGAAATCCGAACGGCTATTTGCTACAGTGTATTTTTTTGCGGCAGCGAGTTTTGCCACCCTGTCATACTACTCAGGCAGTGAAAACACTTCACATCGATCTGACGAGCAGCTCGACCCATCCGTAACGAATACGAAACCCCACACGCCATGTCTCAGCCGAAAATGGCTTTCAGGTGAGTGACTACGCGAGCTCGACCTGAGCGGCCGTCAAGTGAACGGCGGCGCCCCTCGTTCGGCACTGAGCTCGGCTAGCGGAGGCGCTCGTGGTATTTTTTTTCGTTCGCGTCCGCCGCGACGGCGCAGTGCCGTACTCAGACGCGCGAACTAGACTGTGGCGAACGCTGGGTCCGACAGGATTCAACCCAATGCCATGACGTTTAGGCGATGATGCGGTCGGCGATCTCACCTCGTCGTCGGCGTGGGCGGCACTGATGACCGCCATGGTGTGAAATCCGCATTTCACTGCCGGGATTTGCCGTGTCTGAAAAATCAGCAGAGCTGCAACCCACTCTCTACCCCCTTCTCGCTCCCTTCACGCCGTGAAGACGCTGAAGAAGATGTGGCCGTGCGATCTGGTTCACTGACATCGTCACCCGGTTGAGCGACGACGGCATCGCTTCTTGCGGGCGTGTCGTCGTCGTCGTCGTCAACGATAGCCGCCGAAACGGCTGGCAAATCGACTTTGAATTGGCTGCTCACCCAGGCCCGAGTGCTCCCGTACACCGACTCGCTAGCCGGAGTTTGGTCGGAGTGTCACGAAGAATATGGCAAATCGTCTCGTCGGGTTCCCATTGACCGTTGGTCGTTCGCGCCTCGTCGTCGGCATCTCAGCCGCCTCCGCCACAAAGCAGCGTCAGGGTCCCCCATGTCCCGGCCCTTGCGTCGTTTTGGCTTCGTTTATTGAGGAGGTGCACTTTTTAGTCGCCTAATTGACACGTTCAGAGGAGGGGATAGCAACAATCCGAACTGGGTGGCTCGTACGGCCGCGATACGTCGAGCGGCTCCTCGCCTGCGGAGTCGTGACGGTCGATGTTGGTGCTGGCGCGAGCGCCATGAACGGGCCCCATCGAATGGACGGACGACGGCTGAAGCTCTCCATTGACATTTGTAGCTTCACGACCTGTTTTGACGAGCGCCCGTCCGCTCCTACGGCGCACACCCGATGGAACCGTATGGCGTTGACACCGGGGCCCGCAATTGAATAGGCACCGAGCGCTGTAACGCTTTGTCGTTGATAGTCGTACGGGGCGGTTGTTATCGGAAGGGGCTCGCGTAGAAACCGCACTTAATGCTCGTTGACATACACGCCTCGAATTTGGGGCATCGAACGTGACCGCAAGGCGTAACGCAAAATTACCTGAATAGCAATCGAAGGAGGCGGCGCGTGCTGGTTGAAATGTACACCATCTTCTATCTTTTTCTTTTGCTGCCTGCCTGTTTGCTGTCGTCGCGTCGACACCGCTTAGGCTGCGTGTCCCTTTTGGTCATCCGTTAGTCGAGCAAATGCCTTCCCAGTGTTCTCCCGTTCTTCAAAAAAAAAACGAAGCTGAATTGATCTGTGCCCCGTGGCATTTAACGGCTATGGTTGTTTTTTTTTTTTTCTTTTTTGTAGAATTCCTCCAAGAAACGTTCATTTACATAGCGTTAGTGTCGAACCTCATCGCTCGCCTGTGATAACGTCTGCATCCGTCGACTGCCCTTTCAGGCAACTGTCTCAGGAGGAAAAACGTCCGTTTATCGAGGAGGCTGACCGCCTGCGCGTGCTTCACAAGAAGGAGTACCCCGACTACAAGTACCAGCCAAGGCGGAGGGTCCGCAAGGACGATGAGCGCGGCAAAAGCAGCAATGCGAGCGGATCCGAGCAGCAACCCGTTTACCAGTCGATACCCATAGCTCCGTTTGTTCCTTCGGCTTCACACCGAGAATCCGGCCACCACACGACGACCCACCACCTTGGGGGGACGGGAACTAACCTGAGTGGAGGGCTACCCGTTGCCCTGACCGCGAGCGGACTCGGCGGGCTGGGGAGTGACGTGAGGTTCTACGATTACGCCTCGTCGATGTCGACCCACTTCGCCTCGCCGAGTAGCAGCAGCTCCCCGGCGATGTGTCGAGAAGACAGCTCCGTCTCGCGCTCGCCTCCGACCTCGCCGCCGATTCCGAACGTCGGATCCGGCCATCCGTTCGATTTCGCGACAATGCCGCCGACGGCGTCGACTCTGCCGAGCAGTACGAACCCCGTAGGGGCTTCTGGCGGCGGAGGGGCCAATGGCGGGGGTGGCGGAGCCAATCACACGCTTCCATCCGCGTTCCAGACGGGCTCAGCTCATCCGATCGCCGAGAGTTCATCCCTCATCAGCCCGGCCCATAGTCCGGCAAGCCGACTCGATGTGGCGAACACTGCCCCCGCGTACCCCACAGCGGCAACCGCCGTATACCCCATGCCGCACCACTGTCGTCCGGCCGACGTGTTTAGCGCATCGGTGATGTCCTCGGTGGAGAATCACGGCCACAACCCATTTTTGCCCCCGTATCAGGCCAATAGCGGCGCCGGTTACCCGGCCACGCCGCCTACGTACTATGGCGACTACTACCTGTCGACAACGCCTACCGTTGGCTCGGGCCTGCCAGCCGGTGACGCGTCGACGTCGGGTGGAGATTATATTAATCATTTTCCGTCGGTATTCTAACGATGCGCGCACACATGTCGAGGGGCGAAGTAAAGGCCAAGGGCATACGATGAACAGTTACATATAATGAACACACATCCACATATGTAGACACCGCGAAAATAATAACCGGCAGTTGTGCGTGAGGGACCGGTGACCCTTGTACGATGACCTTCAAGCACTACGCTAAAAATATCTCGTGTAAATACATCGCTGAAGACAAGCAGGTCTTCACGTTTCGAGGGTGTTTCGAACTGCTATTGCCGTCAAACTGGGGAACATCCAATCTACGCTATTTCGTTGTTTTGTAGGGTGCGATTATTTACATGAGCATTCGATGTGCCATTGTCAGTGAGCACACATCGACTAGAAAGGTCATTGATTGTCACGTACGCCTCGAGTACGCAACAACGATGGAGGATTTTCCTTCTCCTTGTGGAAGCCCTGCTTTGTCACAATCAAAGAACGCACGTCTCAAGTGATATTATGACCAGTATCAGAATGTCTATGGCAGTTCTACGAAGAAGAGTATTTTCCGCACCGGATGTTCCTGCCATTGAAGTACTGCGGACCAGGTCGACACAGCTCTCACATACATAGTATTTTTTCAAGGAAATGTTAAAGGCGCACGGGGCTTTCACCTTCGGATCGATACAATTGTAACTTGAGTAAAAAGCAGTTGTTCATTGTCCTACCTCGATATAGATAAATATGTATAAATAAAAGAAAAGCACACACACACACACACACACACACACGCACGCACACAATAAAAATACGGGAGTACAGCAGGGCATACGTCGGCCGGGTTGTAGTTGCAAAACAAACACTGCCACCGATGAAGTTTGAAGTGACCTTGCCATTAGAGTAGCCGCAGGCAATGTACGACGTCCCTGTATTATAATCTCAACAGAAGATCTACTCCACCCTACAAAGGCGTACCTGTATAAACGAATTGTGTATATATTCGCGAAGGTATCTTAGGCTATGTCAATAAATCTGCAAGGTATTTTTACCGCGGTAATTTTTTTATTGCGTGTTGTTTTTACGAGCAATTTTTGCGGTTTTTCGTTCGTATACGTCGGCGCTGGGGACGGATGCCCGGCGAGTCCCTGGTTCGAGTCCCGCCTGACGTTCCCTATAGGATTGATGAATTCTCCTGCACAATCATTTAGTAAATTTGTTGGAGCTAAGAGGCCATTAACTGTGGCGCGTCCTAAACCGATTAGAACATCTCTCGGTCAAAAATGGTGTGACATGCGGACTGATCGAGCTAGCACCACTGTGCGTTGAAAATAACAATTTAGCGAAAACAATTCGATACACTACTATAATTGAGAATTAAAATAGCGTAAGTGCTGTGAGAAGTCGACTAATAGAATAAAGCTGCTCCTACGTACGTTATAAGGCTTGGCTCCATCTAGGTTCTAATATAGATCCACGAGACAATGGCCATCAACCGTCAACTTCAACCCTGCCAGCCATTATCGAAGGTCCGGTCTTGTTAACTTGTTAACGTTCTGAGCGTCAGATATGTAGGTAAGTGTCACCCATTCGATTAAAGCCTTCGTAGGAAGCATTCAACAACCTCGAAGAAGTGTACTGAATTGCCTTGAAGAGTTCGAATGTCATTTAGTTGAATGGCCGTGACGCCAACTGGAGTCCGAAGAGAACTTGCAAGAGCTGATATCGAAAAACTTTGCTCGGAAGCGCTACGGTTACTTGAAAATCATGTTATTTAGTACACAAGACCCAGCCTTTGACCTCGTTTGACTTGTTAAATCTATTTTTTTTTGGGTGACATTCGAACTTGGCCAGTCGTGTTATTCCGCCACAATGTGACCATTTTGGTTATCTGGGGAAGGAACATCAACAGAAACATTGTGGGCCCCCATCATAGTCTAGTACTTGCGCAACGTTGAGAGCACACTTTGCCTCAAGTGCTCTGTAACCGGTGGGTGATGGATTCGCTTGATTGTTACAGTTAAAATGGGTGGACAAACTATCAATATATTTACACCAATTCAACGCCAGTTCATTTAAGACCATCGAGCGCTGAACCCTGGATGCCCTGGTCCTTCCTGGCCCATCCCTATCTTCTTTTTGTTTTTACTAAAAAAAAATAAACCAAATATAATCTTAATAATTTGAATCTTTTTCGCAAATGTATGCACTAGTGGCATGTACGGACAATACTGAACACAATATATGGTTTGCAATAGCTATCTATGTGTTTATTTCACTGCAGGATCACATGAACAATAAAAACCCAAGAGCTATAGTTCGCTGCCGGCCAGCCAATGAAATTCCAACGTGTAGTTTATATCGACAACTGAAACTATTCAGCTAACTTAAAAGTGATCTACGGCTACACACAGAACATATTGTAGACTTCGTCAATTTGAATTACTCACACACAAGCGCATTTAACAAAGTGCCTTTTTCATGTTGACACTGAGGCGTCAACGTCTATGTGTGGGGCTGTTGACTGAGTGTACAGGCGATCCAGAAGAGATGCATCCAGTTACGTTCAAGCGTAAAAAAATCACCACTGGACCACAGCTGTTGACGAGGATGGAGTCGAGTGATCCAACTTTACTGCGGCCCCGATCCGAAGCTGGCTTGTCTGAAACATATGCTCGTGTTTGCTTCGTTCGTTGTTTTGTTTAGAGTTGTCGCTGTTGTGCAGCCGACTATCGTGGCCGGGCGTGTTTTACTATAGTTTACAATGGTCATACGTGTTCGAGTGTCTCACACATGTTACGGAAATGTTTCGAGTGGAAATTCCGGCCCAGCGAGAAGGCGTCGCCTTAGTGTTAGAACACAAGACCTGTATTTCTAACATGCGATAGCGCTGGTGGGCCACATGCGTGGAGATCATCATTAAAAACGTTTTGCTCTACGAAAGCGTCACGATGTGCTACAGGCCCAAATGAATTGGGCCTACTAGGACGAAAGCGGTCGTCGATCGGCACCGCTGTATTGCCGACTGTCATGCCTTTCCAGAGGTGGACAGCAGATATAGACGAGCCGAAAAGCCAGAGAGAGCAGGCCAATGCGAGCTGGAAATATAGAGAAAAAGCGCCACTACGAGAGAGAAGAAGCGAGAGAAAGAAGTAGAGTGAAAGGCCGTAAGGCGAGTCGTTTTGCCAAACCGTAACTACGATTGCGGGCAGCACTAAACAGTGGACGATGTTTTTATTTGGCTACCGAAAGTGAGCGATCTCGCGGTGGCGAAATCAACGGCACGAAACATGCGAATATCTAGGAGTGGCCGGACAAAAAAGCTACGAGCACAAATCAGCTGGATTGTTTATTCAACTCCCCTGGCACTCTGACGTCGCTACATGACCTAGCCGGCCTGATAGAGACGCCACTAGTCGAGGGCGCAGAAGCGAGAAACTAGCCAAGTATGGTCGAGATGGATCGTCATTAATCGGACCCGCGGACACACGTCGAGCAGGGCGACACCCAAAATTCGACAGAAATCCAATGAAGAGCGATTGGTGCCAGGGTCGAGTGAATGGAACGTGCGCGGATGAGCGTGACACACAAATAGGCCAACCAGTCGGACTGGAACGAGGGACCGTCGCTACGTCAAGTGTGCGTGGCAGGCCGTTGGCGGCGCCCAGGACCGCCTCGTTAGACTGGGTCGATGGCCGGACGGATCGCGTGATGGCCTATCCGAAAATGTACTGGGCCATCGGCACACGGGTGCGAGATACGTTGTACTAATGTGATTAGCGATCACGCAGCCTACGCGTGACGTGCACGAGTGTGTCCTCACGATGGCACGAACAATAGGTCCGACATGAAGACGGCGATGTTAAGGAATGAAAACGTTCCGTCAAGTAAGCGTGATTCAACAGGTTGGATTGACACAAATCGCGTTCGTAATGCCAGTGTACCGTAAAATTACGTTTAGGCAGTGCAAATGTAATTTACACTTGTTGCCGGTGACTTATTTGAGCCGGACTGCATTGTGCCACAGGCTATAAGCACTGGAGTTATACTGCGGTTTAATCTCTAATAAAGAAGTCCATTAATTTCTCACTAGTATTGTTAGTTTTGCCTTACCTTACGGCAACGAAAGCGTTGTAAAAAGAATGCTTTTTGTCAATAAACCGCAGCATCTGTGTTATATTCCCGTGGAGTTTAGACTAATGGGGTAACGTGGAAACTCTTTTACGTCACGTCGTTTACGAATAAGGTAACTTGACTAGATCTTCGAATGGCTGTAGCTTTCCAGTGCCGGTACGGTGTCTTCATGCCGGGCTCTTGATAGATTTTTTTTACCATGTATGCAACGATATTATGGCCAGACATAGTGCCGATTTAAATATTGACTCGAAGCAATCACAATGTGACAACTGCCTGTAACTCAATTAAATAAAAGCACTTTCTGCAACTTTAAGCAACAGTAGGACGCGGTCGTGGTTGGTAATGTTTATAGCTCGTCTACTTTTGCTATAGACCTACTAGTGGCTGTTATAAACAAGACGCTGACTAGGTCACCCTTAGAGAAGCAAATCAGAATGCGCTTCTCGTTGTGTTGAAGCGTGTACAATTGTACGCAGCAAACGTCCTAGGCTGCACAGCGGCCGATAGGTTGATGTTGGAGGAACAAAATTAAGAGAAGCATAAATATGGAGAGTTTTTGCCGAGTCCTAGTTGTAACGGAAATCATCATCGGTTTCTAGAGAGACGTTTGCCTTTTTGGTCGGCTGTAAGCAATATCACAATTTGTCTTTCACATTACAGCATCACATCCGCTTAAGCCCTCTGGTGTGTCCAGCCGAATTACCTTTAGTCTATTCCTCATAGCTTCAACCCTTCTTGTTGGGCAAAATCATAGAAAAAACCGTACGTACATAGGAATACACTGCTTGGAAACAGAAAAAATAGAAAAGTCTTAGCGAAAAATTAAATCACACAATTGGAACCCAAGAACCCTGTGTCCAGAAACATCCTGCTCGACGGTTGTTATATATGCAGAGAAACTATTATTGCCAACATTGCTCAAAAAATGCCCCGTAGGTTTTATGGAGTTGGTACCATTCCTAACTATTCTCAAAAATCCGTAGTAACACGAGTTCACAAAAAAAGAGTGTACAAAAGATTGCTAGCTGCGGGCCTGTTTCACAACCGCCTCTATTTTATTATTCGGAAATACATTTGTGTATTGTATTGTATGAAGGCTAATGTGGCTTTAATAAAGGAAAATACACCGCATCCCATTTAGTGGCCATGATATATAATTGGGCTATTTTAGTAGCAATGAGGGAACGTGTTACTGTATTTACTACGACTACTCCAAGGTCTTCGGTAGATTTAGCCACTCAAAGTTGCTAACCAAGCTGAAATCCTTTAAAAGTGACAAATTATCCATTTCCTGGACAAGCCACTACCTATTAAATAGATCTTTTCACTCCAAACTCAAGAATTCCCGGAGCGTGCTAGGGCATGCTTTGATCGTGTGTATCTTAAGTTCCTCAAGGCTCATGCTTGAAACCACCATCGTTTTGCATTATAATCCTAGACATTAGAGGTTTCTTTTTAACAACTATACGAACAAGTTATACGTTTATGATATTGAATCGTATAGACCATCTGGCATAGCTGAAGGTCCTTTTATGCTACAAAATGTCATAAGACTTGTAAACAAAACGATGTACGGAAAATAACATGATTATTGTGATTCTTAGTGGTTTGTGTGATGAAGGATCTCGGTGTCGTAATAATAACCGAACTGGATTTGAACTTGTATATTACGCGGACTAACCAATTAGAAACTTAAAATATCGTGTTGAAAGTATGGAGCATGTTCAAACTGAATTCATTCAACGTGTGGAACGCGCTACAATCGGAGACGGGTTCACTTGGTTTTGCATTAACATGACTCTTTCACGTTGTGGCGAATATCAAGATGAACACAGGCTAAAATCAGATTAAAATCAAGTACCTTAACCGAGTATCTTAATTTTCGGGAAAATATAATTTCAAATGGTCGGGCGATGTGTATGCTTGAAATCGCTTGAACGGAAAAGATCAAGAATATGTTCTCGCGCCGCTTGCCCAGAACACTGAAGGCGAAATTTTTGAGTTTATAGCGCTTAGGCATGACAGCTTTGGATTAGATTAGATATTCATTGGGCTCGTATGTTTGTATAAATTTTAAAATTTTGATATTTTCCGCTTTCTCTACCCAAAGCACGATGTGTAATATGGCATGGAGCTGTTTGGCTATGAGGCAAATTTAAAGCCCTACTTTAATTGTGTATCTGTGAATATATTAATGGATTTGTAGTCCTAGGTCCACAGCGTTGACTCCAGTGCGGATATTAGTGCATTTATTTCCTCGCCTGTCACCGGCGTCATTAGCTTAATCTTTCATTACATAAACGTGAATTTGAATTGAAAACATTTATGCACGTTTGGGTTCAAGACAGGAACTTGAGCACAGATAATGCAATTTGCGCGCAATGCAGTTTGAGTGCAGAATTAGCACTTTGATATGAGTAATGGTATAAAAATGTATGCAATATTTAAATTTGCAGCTGTCCTTGTCGGGTTCGACTAAAATAGCAACAGTGCGATCGCTGTGTAGTGTTACGTTTATGTTATAAACACGTCGCTGAAGCGATCAATAATGGTGTTGCTTAAGTCAGTGGGCCTATAGTGACCTCACGAAGTGTCAAGTACTTTGTGAGGTCGCCTACAGCAGAGAAAGCCGCAGAACGCCTGGTGAGAAAAACCTTTACAGTAGGTGCCCCCTTCGCCTTCATTATGGCCTTTTTAAATGTGCATTTAGTCTATTTTGCTCACAGTAGAAATCAACACATACAAGCAAAAATCTCACCTGCAGGAACCTTACCAATATCTCTAGCTTTGTCACTGATATTCGGCAAGATTTTGGTGATTGGAGTTTCCTATATTGTCATCGCTTGTAATCGTCTGTCAGAACGGTGTTAGACAATTGTGCAAGAAAACCCGCAGTAATCGTCATTTTCGCAATGGCCACTGACAAAGAACGTGCTTTGCTCTCTTGACTTGGTGCGTTTGAAAGGATATCTAGCTAGACTTGTTTATGTAAAAGCTATGAGCTATTTTGGTGCACCCGCTGAATTTCAACACTGCATTCGTCGTCGAAAACTTAGAGGGGGCACACGTCACCTAGTGGTACAATGTTTACATTTATGGAGCTTTTTCGTTACAAGGAATGCATGGGCGAAAGTGTTTCATTTGATCTTCGATTTTTTTCCACATGCACCTAATACTCTATACACCTACGTAAAATATCGTGACTTTTTTTCACAAGAATCTGAAGCATTATTAAAAGCGTTTACCTTGCATGTAGTTGACATGTGCTTCAATTACCTTGTGCTCCTGTACCAGGAACATCACGTAGAATCGCAGCATCGTACAAGGGACTTTGTACTCAGTAGCGAATGGACTCCCTGGGGATATCAAATAGGAATACAAACTCTCAATCATGTTTCTTCGATACAATCCTTTCTCGGCCTGCTAATGGCCGCTGCGATGACCCAATGCGTTGGCTGTTCTTAAATTCGGCATCGACGGAGTCTGGCGTGTTTCTCCGAGTAGGTATGGCATCAGTCGAATGGGCACGCAAGCCACTATTGCGTTCGCTTCTGTTCTACTCCTTTCGAGGTGTTTTTGCTCAGCCTACACAAAACGGATCCTACACAAAATCGCCGTTAAGCATTGCCAAGCCAACAACACAAAAACAGCAATGGTGATCGTATCTACTTCGGACATAGCAGAAAAGTTGGACAAATTCCTGGTAGACCCACGGGTGCATAGTTTCTGCCAGTGCACAGTCTTGGCTTTGACATCTGATCATCGTCTCGAGGCTCGTCTTGGAAACGCTTGTCCAAAAATGGTTGTGGATAGGGTTGCAGTGAAATTCCTTCATAATGAACTGACATTCTTGTTGGCCACGCGAAACGGGAGAATAGCAGAGTGAGAGCTAGGAAAATATGATGGCTCTGATCGTATTGGGTACTGATCTACTGTAATCCACTCTGGTGGCTATTTCAGTTATAGTTCGCCTATATGCTCAGGATTCATAAGCGCTTTGTAGAGTTGGAACGGTACTCGGTGAGGCCCACCCTTTTTTTCTATTTTACTCCTTGGTTCTAATCAATGTCTTGATTGAAATGCGTTCATAGATACAAATAACAGGAGGACCGTACGTTAATAAACTGTCGTGGCATGTCCTAGTCTGTTCGTTGCTTTCAACGTTCATGACTACTGCACTGTACCTCATTTGATATATCAGAAAAGTTTCACGATGTTGAAAACTTTTCAAATCTTTTTAAAGATCTAACATGAAAAATGCATTTATTCACAGTCAGTCGCGTTGAAATTGGCCATTAGTATCCTAAGTTGTTTACGAAAATTGTGAAACGTAAGTATAATTACGACAAGTAACGAATATACGAAACTTCGCCACACAAGTAGTGTAGTACCCGATGTCACCCTAAGCGCACGTGAAACAAAAAGCCTCGCTCTATTACTACATGACAATGTGCTCTATTCACCTTTTCTACTTTAGGAACAAAACTAGATAGTGAACTGTACCGCTTCAGTATGAATTACTCGTGAAACTTAATGATTTTACCAGCAATATATTAATTATATGACGTTCGATAATTTATCCGCTCTCCGATGCGGCGCGTCGGAGAACGGCGGAGAGCGAAATTCAAGTTATGCATTATACTAGTTCCACTGCGCTACATCGTCTGTATCGTGGCAATCTCCTGGCTCCCACGAGACCTACTCAGAGACCCGTACGGCTGATTGGCCAAGGTCTCAATCAGACCAGAGCCAAGAAACTTAGTTGCTCGTAGGGGTTCATATATAAACTGGCCTGCCAACGAAGCCACGAGATGATCAGAACGACCGCCAGACTCGTCTCTGACGGGTGCCGAGAAGGGTCGACGTTGAGGAGTGACACTTCCAAGTGCGGACAAGTGGTAAGCATGGGTGACATGACTGCATGGTTAATGTCACGTATTTCTGTATTCGACGTGCATCCGACATCAAAACCTCTCATAGGGCTGATTGCCAATCTGCCACGCAAGCCACTGCGTGGCCACTGTGCGAAATCAATTTGGGTACCTGGCTGTACGTCTTCTTGTGGCGTTTGGCGAAAATGGTCCTCCGTTGAAATCTGCCAGGCGGTAGCCGTTTACGCTAATACACGAGATGATTTTTCGCTAATCGCTATCTCACAACTACCCAGTCATGTGTTTGCTTTCCAAGTGCCATTGAATTACCAGATGGATTGTAAAATTCTTCCTCATTTTCCAAATGTTGGATGAATTTTTTGTTAATCTGTGCGTGAATAATTTAGACGAATATACGTGTCCACAACTAGGACTCAAGCGTGCAAAAACGATAATTCAGCGGCATAGCTCCGATATTGCATAGTTCCGATTATGATGGGTGGTTCCATTTTTATATTGCATTTCTGCTTTGTTCATGTCCTGAGACCTTGCTTCCGCGTGTAGAGAATCGCTTGGCTCCTATGAAAATGTGTCAAAAAACTGCGCACCTTTCAATACTGTTAAATTGCAATTATAGTTAAAATCATGGCGTCCCTTATTGTTACTACTTTCGTGAGTAGCTTGCTTGAGATCGCTAGAGCAGTAAAGGATCATGACTTACAGTGCCGATTTGGACTCTATTTCCATAACGTTACAGATGGCTCGCTCTTGCGTTCAGCCGTCTGTGTGGGTTTTGGCGTGCGTACTCATCGTGGCTGTACAATTGCGGAGCTTAGGAGCACAAGACAGTCTGCAGAGCCTGAGAAGCAGGCTAGACTCAACCGGCGGCCTGGCCAGCCCGAGTGGATCGCTGGTCCTGCACAAGCGTCCGTTTCTCAACGCAGACTGTCGCGGTTCATACGTCCCTCGCTTCGATGGCTACCTGAGCCGTATGCACAATATCTGCAAGGAATGCTCGGACATGTATCCTGGCATGAGGGACTTTATCGCGCTGAACTGCACCGCGGAGTGTTTCCGCAACCGCGTCTTCCAGGACTGCCTACTAGCGACGATGCAACTCCACCAACTCGAAGAGATTCACAACATGATTGGCCAGTTGTCGGGTAGAAAGTAGTAGGACTTCGTCTTCGACGAAAGCTTGCACCCGCTCACCCCGTGTCCATCTCCCACTTCCGCTCAAAGGACCGAAGTCAGGTCTAAGCCGACATTGATTGAGACAGGTGCACATCAATACTTTCACGCTCCTCGCCTAGTGCAAATCCGTGTCCAACTCACAACTGCAAAGTACTACAATCAACGCCAAGCGCAAACTTCTATGCCCTATCGCATAAACCAGTCTACGCCAGTCTATCAAAGGCGGCCGGTAGCAAAAATTCATCAAGTTGAGCCCCAAGCTACCAAAAAGGTGATTAAGGTCAAGGCACATGGGGACCCGAGTAGGACGTCATGCCGATGTCAGATGGTTCATACAGGGTCACGATCTCAAGAATGTTGCCACCCAACAACGCACACGTGGGGCTGGGAAGAGAAATTGTCCTTTCATTGATGAAGCAGTAAAGGCGAAACCCGTCGTACCACGCAGCTTCGTGGATGACGATTCGTGCTAACCAACGACAGCAAACAGGTGACGATACGTAGAGATGGGGGTCATCAGATGTCCAAACGCTACTTAACAACGTCGAAAGTGCTATGTTGGCATCACATTGTCAAGGCTGATCGGCATGTTGACCCCACGTTTCGTTTCGACGTACCCAGCCGACAAGTTTCACCTTCGCCATAATGACCGATGATGTTGACATTATGGTCTGTTAATAAAATTGTAATAAAATAAGAGCAAACGCCTACCACATCTGCACTGCAACTTTAGTTCGTGTTGTCATTTCTAACCGAATGTTAAAATTCGTATCCTCCACTCGTCTTAAAGTGATCTTTCATCTATTTAGATTGAGTAGCGTTCAGAGTGATCGCTGGGCTAGCCAAATCTAGTCAAGCTATGTCAGGCCTGATCTCTTCACGCGCTTTTCGGAGTGGTTTGTCGTGTTTAGGTCAGACCAAGCTATTCCAGCAGCTTCTGGAAGTCTCTTGCCCTGCACCCATATAACAACACTCTGTTGAAAGTGCACCCTGTTGAAGCACGGCCGATATGGATATTGCAGGGTTTTTAGAAAGAATGCACTACATCAAGTTGACACTCTACTGTCGCATGCATCAAATACATGACGAGTAGATCTAGCGGAATAGTAGATGTAGAGCGTTAGACGGCCATTAATTACACTATTGCTGTTGTAAAGTCAGGCTTTAGGTCAGTTCCAACAAAGCCCATGATAACGCCATTGACAGATCAGGCCATCATGCGACTCCTGGCGAGTATCCTCAACGAAGTCACAGACCAGACTCGTAGACTGCGCCGTTTTGAACAGCCTCCGAGGGCAATCGCTGAGCGAGATTAGTTTGTTTTCGGTAGCCGAATCATTAGCTGTTGAACTTTGTTTAATATGTCGGTGAACTCGAAACAGAGCGAAGGCTGCTATGCTCGAGGACCTCTCTTCTTTGTTAAACAAAGCTACCTTTACAATCTCAGCGGACGGGCCAATTCATTTGATAGTCAATTGAACGTCTAATCGCTTGAGATCGTCGTACAGGGTGAACAAAAAATACCATACCATTGTCAAACATTAGAAAACACACTTGTTGTTGTGGTCCTTTTTTGCTTTTACTGCTGCAATACGGTTTTGCTGTGAATAACGTTGGTATCGGCTAAAATTACACTTAGTAATCGTACTTCCTGAGACATTTTTCCCAAGAAGCTACACGCAGGTGCAGATGAGTTATTTCCCATCGTTTTTCTTGATACGAAAATTACAATCACATAGTTGAAAATGCGCGTATGGGAAATTTCATTAAGAATTGTGCGCTTATCGGATTTTACGCAAAAAATGAACAAGTGAGTGCCATTCATATAGCTGATTACGTTGGCATTGAAAAGGCAAGCCAGGTATCCTAAGCACGCCCAGAAGCCCGAAGGTTCCGGCGCTTCCGAAGAACAACCCCAGGTTTCCTTGAGTATGATATACTAGGCACTAAGAGAAAGAGGGCTATGATCAACGGAAATAGTGAACTATATATATATATATATATATATATATATAGAAAGCAGTGAAATAAAGTGAACTAGTGCCACAAATCGACGTTGGATCAGTCTATTGAGGTCGAAAATGTCGGTAACAGACATGGGCATCACTTGAATGCAAGACATCGACATTATTATGTACCAGCTGAGCATCTGAGCAACGCTGCATTAGAGCAGCTAGCAATAGAGACGCGAAATGCATTTTTAGAAGGTTGAACCACTCGAAAGAGATGCCACATGGTTTCAGCCTAGGAAAACACAGGCATATTGAAATTGTACGAAATTTGCAAGAATGCGTGTTTCTGAAAGCAATTCGTGAAGAATGCATGCATTCAAAGTGATAGTTGGTGGTAAGCTCCAACATTTTCCTAATTTCGGTCACGAAGAGAGCCTGTATGCAAAATCACTAAACGCCATCACCTACTTTGTTCACCCAGGATATGCGAGCTCCGCATGGAGAAACACGGGCAAATGTATGACTACTAGAATTTTGCTTCAGCTGAAACCGTGTAGCATTCGCAATCACTCTACGGCACACACACATATAAATATATATACATATACACATATAAACATATATACATATACAAAATCATTTAGCTTCAAATAGGAGCGGAATTTAGGATTTTAAGTTTTACCTTTTGTTGTGCCTTCTCTTGATTATTGATACTGATTACACTCCGTTTGTCAGAGACTCGCCGCGTATCTTTTGAAAAGCCCAAAGTGCTCAAAATGTTACGCGAAAAAGTTTCATCTTATTATAAAATCACCTTAATATTTGAAGGTTGGGTCAATTATTGCGAAAGCACAGTGGAAAATACTGAACATGCTAAGCTTTTTCTACACAGAATGGACGTAATTCCTGGATATATCTTATTCGATAATATGGTGAAGTTTAGTCGAACGAATTGCGTGGGCAATGCACTCTATGTTTCGAGGCGTTTACTTCCGAACTACGTTTCGATTGCCACTACTTCGGAAGCTGTGCCGAAGCTCAAGTGTGTGTTCAGAAGCTGTGTATTCATGTTACATGCACCGGATTGTAGAGCAAGCTTTTATGTTGGTCAATTCGTAGTTGGCAGGATTGATTCGGACGAAAAGAACGTCCTTTTGTGGCCTACGTCTGTGGGTTGCGATTTGTCTAGCATTAGAGCACAAAAAGTGTAATGCTATTTCCGAAAACGGTTCACGCCAAAACTGATATCGGTTCACCTTCAAGATTTAGGCAAAATCCTCCCAAAGACCAGACTTGAGGAAAACCTTTACCAGCCTATTGTCACATAGCATCGACGAAAACGCTCTAAACGTGTGTTGTTGTGAGGTACAGCACGTGACACAAATTAGAAAAATTGGAGTTCTTCTGCCGCAGGCTCCACCATATTCATCGTTCCCAAGTGATCTTTTCGGAACAATGACATGTGAACGCTAAATGGTTTGACAACGTCACATCGAACCACATGTTCTATCAATTTCTACACGTTACCCCACAGTTGAAACTCAGTCTCAGGTGGGGGCCTTCCAACAAGTCCCTGATTCGCTAGCCAGAAGCTACGGCACACCACCCATATCTGTGTGTCGAATTATTTCCTCTGTGTTCAATAGACTGATTGAAGCAACACGTGAGAACTACTCGCCTGGACATATTTTGTCCTTACAGGTAGCGATTATCAGATACATGCAGGTGTTGCCGGGATTAACATGTCGAGAAAGCAGCTATTACAGTACCGTGTCATATAGATGTGCTAAAGCTCGCCGGAAGCGGTGGAAATAGTTCGTGTAGTAAGTCAACCTGCTACCTATGTAGACGGACTGATCAAAGACCATGGATTCGAAAATGTGTATGACTTATTCACGTAGTGCATGTCATAGAAAAAAGATGTACAAAACTTATGTGAATAACATCAGGCTATCCGACTTCCAAAATGTCCAATAATGACGCAATGACTAGCAACAACGCTGTGGTTGCAATAGACAATCCATGTTAAAGGAAAGTGTATACACTTGGAGTATCTTTAGACTACACAGAATATTTTTCGGCAGATCGTTTTGTGGGCACGACAAAACTCGAGATAACAAGATAGTTACTGCGAAGTTAAACATGAAACGCGTTTGCTCGAGGACGACACGAGGAAAACGTTTGTCGGACCTCGCTCTGAGTTCTTCCCACGAACAAGCATGTGGTTCTCTCTAAGTTCGATTTTCACATCCTTGTGATTCAGCGGTCAGTCGCATGTACAATTGCTTCGAGAAATGAAGCATTTTATTTAAAAACCGTGCAGAAAGCTGGAGACGAGTCTGTTTCGAATAAGGTTATGAGCAATTCAGGAGAAGACAAGCAACAAGAACCAGATCAGTCAGTCGCGCAAGAACACCTCTTGCCATGTCGCCCGCTGCTGTGCTCTGGTGAAGAATTCATCTCAGTTTAGCTGAACAGATGAGACCGATATCAGGAGGCGAATTTCAACGAAAAGCATCATAGCGACCATTGGACGTGCAACAAAATCGGTCAAGGCGTCAATCGAGCGTATTACGTCTGTCCTGCAAAGGTACTAGGCAAAGGATATTGGTAGCGTCCGCCATTTTGCCGGCCTGGAGCCGAATTGGCCACGTTGTCCGCCGGCAAACACCTTTGCCAATCTCTCTACACAAATTAGTGAATTTTCAAGCACATTGCGAAGCGTCCTGGATAGCCATAGTCGAGAGATGGATATCATCTGATGTGCAGATTAAAATTGAGTTGGTTCCAGATCCGAACGACAAACTGCGTTTCATGAGCGAGCGGCTATAGGAGGCAAATATAGGGACCGGGGTCGGACAAAGTTAGGTCATTGGCCCAGTGTAGGCAAAGTGAGGTATTCTCGTGAGACATCCAAATCTCGCTAATGCCACACACACACAAACACAGATTCCGTGTACTCTTTTGTTCGCTCTGTCTACCCGAAGTCGTTCTGTGTGACAAACGACTCCAAGCCAAAAATGCGCAGGGTCCCCATAGCGTTTAGGCTAGGGTGTCACGAAACTATTGAATCTGCCCACAGTTAAGGAAAAATCGGAATATCGGTTCACAAATCCACAAAACGGAAGATCGGTTCGACTTTTGTCGCATTCCCGCGACAAGGTCGAACGTGCGCCACGTCCAACATGATATCCAACATAAGTACTTGTAATTCTGGCATCTTTGCATGTTAATCAACGAGGGTAGAGGTTTTGGATGTGGCAGGTTACAAAAGCTGCGACGTCTGAGCCTTCCACACGTTTGGACCTTCCACAACGAACTGTTCGTGACAGTTCGGCAGACGTCGACAGATGATAACGCCAAGAAAAGCAGGATATTTATCCAAGTAATGCACCGCCACAGGTCGTGAACGACAATAGAATATGTTTCTGCCATGTTCATAATGCGCACACGAAATGTCCATTGTTGTAATGTCGTATTGACGACACGGCAGGGATGAAATAGAGAGAAAGAAAGAGCTACAAATTGGCCTATACCGCAATGGGGATTCCCAAAAAAAGGAATTTGAACTTCGTAGCTGTAAATATGCTACCTAAAATGAGCATATTCCACTTAGGTGAGCTAGACTATATTATTAAGCTGTCGCTAAATCAGGCATTTTACCTTTGGAAGGCTCAAGCCAGGTACGTCTGCCCCCGAGGTGTATGCCTCGAGTATATCTCGAAGCTACGTAAGCAGATATCGAAACGGCCATATGCCGAACTTAAGCTTTGATTTAAGCTTGAATGAATGATAGCGAACGTTTTGCTAGTGGGGAAAGCGTCAAGATAAGAAAACTCGAGCTGCTTTTCGGAGTCATTGCACCTCATAGATTGGAGGCAGTTTCAGCTGACCAAAACAAATTGACCAGGGCCGCCTGCGTGTCGGGAATAACGTATTTAAGCGCGAACTTTCATATCGCGCTATATTTGGGAAGGCTACGATATTGGAGTCATCAGGCATACTCGGAAACGGATGACTAGGTCAGTGTCCCGAAGTAACGGTTAACCTCCCAGCTAAGTTGGAACGTCCTCCTGGGGGGTGTCCCAGGTCGCCGAAGACGTCACTCCACCACCCTTCTCCTCATCGAAGGGTCTACAAGGGGGGGGATATGCAGTCAGATGTCCTCTCCTTCCCGAAAGCTCTAAGCTCTGTCCGACATCCGGGTATATAAGGGATGTTGCTTCCCATAGGCCGATAATTACTCCTATCTCTCTAATTTGCCCCACAGAGGTAGCTTGTCGATTGCTCAGCTCGAGTAAACTCCTTGACTAAGTAAGTTTGGATGGCGGTTGACGTTTGTTCCACCACAGCTCAAACAGACCTTCTTTTTTGTCGTATATCTAACCATAGTGATCATTATTAGGACCATGCCAGTCCTGATCGTAGTGCAGTTGAATCCGGAGCTCATGAATTTGCTCTCTGGCGGGCCTAGCCCTACGGATATGCTCGTGAGCACCAGCGAGCTACCGGTGTGAATGTCTACCAGAATTCTACCTGAATTCTACCTAGTCCTGTGGAGTGCTAATCGTTACCGTTGCGTTACAGATGTGGCCGCTCCGTCAAAGCGCCTTCACGGCGTTGGGGCTGGTGTTCGTGATGTTGGCGAGCCAACTTCCGGACGTCTGCCAGAGCTCCTCAGCTGCCGGCGAAACCGGAGGACTTCTGCAGCTGCGAAAACGGCCTTTTCTCGAAGCTAACTGCCGAGGTGCGTATGCACCTCACTTCGACGCGCTCGTCCACCGGCTAGATCGGGTCTGCCGCGAGTGCGCTGAGATGTTCCCGTCGATGAGGGACTTCATTCAGGAAGGCTGCCACTCGGAGTGCTACCGGAACGAGATATTCCGTGACTGTCTGAGCGCGTCGATGTCCAACGCCGAAGAGATCAACCAGATGGTGGGAGAACTGGCCGGCAAGAAGTAGTACAAACCTGACGCCTGGAAAACGGAATTGTCTGGGGCTGGATGGGGTCAGGCAGGTTCGTGGTCTCCTTTTCGACCACCTTTTCGACGATTCAGATGTTTTCCGAATGTCGGGTGGCTATGACAGGAGGCCAAGTGCCGAAAGTCTGTTACCCCTCGGAGATATCCCGACAAGGAGTGAAGCACGTAACACGTAACAAGCACGTAACAGGCGTTCTGTTAGAATGCACTTCTAAGCGCCTTTTAGCTCTCATGGGTTTCGACAGTACACTAAACATTATTTCTTCTAATTCATCCGCTTAATTGAATCGCTCGCGAATGTATTCTTCTGCTAGATGTTCTTCTGCTAGATAGGCGTCGTATTTAGGCGCTGTATTTAGGATACAATTAATAGTACGGTCGGCTAGAACATTGAAATTGTAAATGTGTGGACATCGGACAAGTGCCTTGGGTTGTAGCTCATGAAGGAGAGGTAGCCACTTGAGCGATGATATAGCAACACCTGTCCTTAGAGGTTGCACCGGTCATTGTTGAAGATCACGTCAATAAACCGCTCGTGTTTGCACTTCATACGACTTGACATTATTCCATACACGTGGATATTCCACCTTGCGCAACGACACACAGGGTGATCGCAATTATTCGCTTAATATAGAAAGAACAAGAAACAAATGCTCAAGATGTCTTGAAAATATGTTACTCGTTTCGTGAAAATATCTTTTGCTTTATGAAATGTTGCCGTGAAAATATATTTTCATAGCATTCCTATAGTTTTCCGAAATTACAACCTTCATTTTTACTATTCAAGTTAAATTGATATGAACCGCTCTGGGTTCCAACGTAACGATCCCCCCTGGCAGACGGCCGATGACCTCTTACCTATTCGCTGAATTGATTTTTAATTCGTTGCGGATATAAATTTAATAACCACACGTCTAACCACACGCTACGAGCACAGAGACTAGCCTGCAAGATATTGTGATCGAACGCAGAAAAATCTTCATCCATTCGGTAACAGAACAGCGAAGCGTACAATCATAGTCGAGTTGTAACTGTACAATTACATGGTCCCATTGTGCCTCTGACTGAGTCTGTACCACGGTACAGACTAGTTCACTTCGATTGTCAAAGTTACGAGGTAAGTCACACCTGACAGGTCTTTCCTAGGGAATAGTAATGCAGGTCGTCTCAGGGCAATCACTGCGAACCATGAAGCAGCCGACGGTGGTGGCTCAGAGCGAGAAGAACGGGTTTCGCGGATTGACCGGCACAATTCGCAATGAAGAAATCCGTTTTATAGTTGTTCATGTCAATATCATCGAATGACGGACGATAAATGCCAGTAGCTCTATCTAGGAAAATCGAAATTATTACTCGTGCGAAAGCATACAACGAAAAAGGACAGGCGCGCAATGTAGTTAGATCAGTGGATCCGTGCTCGCTATTGTAGTGCTTCTGTAGCTAGAATCGCTGTTAAGTGTTACATTAGCCATGGCGATTCGAGTAACTTAATGAGAGATAGACGGTTTGCCATGAGCACACGGACCAGACGCTTCGACCTTACGGAACTGTCCACCAGATCGGTACAGAGTCTTCGCTAGCTTCTTCTTCTTCTTCTTCCTGTTCATCACGATGAAGTTGCGAATGACCCTCGCATGCACCGCCATTCACCGCAGTTACCATCGCTCTCTAGAGATGTGCTCGACTGACGTCGGTTTATTTTCGACGACGACGCATCTCTCTGGCTATGTCGCCAGACGTGTGTGCATATGCTCATCTGCGATACACAGGCAGTGAGTAAATAAATCTCACGCCGTAAAAACCCGTCGTCTGAACACTTCATTTTACTGCTGCGCACAGAAGCGCTGAAGAGGACCGACCACCCGCTCTCTCGACAACGAATCGCGGAGGGTTGTTTTTTTTTTTTTGTCCCTAGACAGTTGAAGTGCCGAACCAAATAAACGCGGTGTAATATGATGTATTCGGCTAGGGCCAGAGCTCAGGGGCCGAAAGCGACATGGCCAGTGGTCATTCATTGCGCGCCGTAAAACCATGGCGGCCATCCGGACACATTTGTCATAGCGAGGTGATGTGAAACATCAGCGATGTAACTGAGCTATAGTTTTAGATTGGTGATCGTTCTTGACGTGGCGTGTTCTGCCATGGCGGGAAGAGATCGCAGCTTTTGCCGGCCAAGGATTCAAGAGTGGGTACTACATGAGCGTACATTGTCGAACGGGAAGAGAAGAGGTTCATAAAGGGGCAGCGATGCTGTCGGGGGTCGGGTGCCCGATGGCAATGGCTTGTCAATGTCATACGGTTGAAGGCGTGCTGGTGGTCCTTAAAGAGAATATGCGTGCTTATGCACGAACCTGACAGAGACAGGTAGAAAATGGGAATGGCAATTTACATCGCGAGAAACGGCTCGATACTTTACGAGCGCTGGATATATCGCCGTGCAGAAGTGAACGCAACACGCATTTTTGTACATTATTTCGCTTCAGACTGGATATATATATATACATATATATATATATATAAATGACAAAATTTGGGCAGAAGAGTACAGCTAGCATGTAATTTTAAAATAAATTATGAATCTTGCCTTTTACAAGATGCCTGCATCGCAAGATTAGAATTATTGACAAAGCATGATATCCAATATTCTGATTGTTCACATAGCAACTGTTATATACATGTCTGCTTATAGCCAACCGCCACAGGAGTTTTATAGTTGGCGTTTCACAGGGACGGCCCCATCTCGATTTCGATGCACGACAGTACTTCACTAGCTTTTTTGTGCCAGCATATATTTCCGGTCCAAGCACTCGTAAATCTTGTCACCGTGAGTGTGGTAGCAAATGCTGGCGAATACACACGCTTTTTGCCACGAATGCTTTCGCTCTTTTGAGTGGTAACTTCTGGAATTTGTTGCTATTTTCGAAATTCATATGGCCGCAACATAATTATTTTTAGCGGGCATGCTAGCTCGGATAAAGCGAAAATGCGCAAAAGGTGGATAGCAACCCTGCAGGGGTGACTCCACGTCTGCGGAATATTCCGACAAAGTCCAGTGACGAGAGAGATGTATTCGCGTCGTCATCACGTGAATGAATACTTGCAACAATTAAATACAACACAGTCTCTAAACGGACTGTGTCTGTATCGAGCGAGTACTCAGGTGTACTCGACTCTCGAATGGAATCACCGACTCTCTTAGAACGTGACGAACATGTGCACGAGTAGACGTCGTAATCTACGTACTAGCCTGGTTCGTATGCACGAAAAACATTTACATTATGCACCATTCCTGGCCTTCCGTTCGTCAAGCGTTCGCCTTATTAGTGGTAGATTCAGAGGAGGTTGCTCAGGAACTTCACACTCCATTAGCGACGCCTGCATAACATTACCGGAAGCCCAATCTTAGGATACAAGAAAGGCCTGATGACGACGTCGTCCTACCACGAGAAATCGTTGTCGATCATCGCAGAAACCACGCACATCGATTAAGGGCGTCGTCACCCGATGGTCGACGTGCTCATAGGGCCTCTAACCTTAACCGAGGTTTCTCAACTACAGTATTGATGGATATTGCCTAGACGGGCTGGTGGATGATATCTCCGAGCTGGTTCAGATGACCGAAAATAAACCGAATCCCACGCGCAGGCCGAGAAGTACCGTCTAAATTAGACGTCCGAATTAGACGGCCGATGGGCTTGTACAGTGTTACGTACCGGACTAAACGTCTGACTCTTGGGCATGATTGATGATGCATGGCTAAGGAGCTCCACTTGGCGCTTCTATTCTCATACAACATCGAGAATATCGGGACTGCTCAATCCATGTCAGGTGTTTCGTTCTGTTACTTTTCGAATTTCGCGGCTGTGCAACTCAGATACGTTTGCCAGCGCCGGCCGGATGACCTGATAGAGAGCTGATGATACCAGCTCCGACGAATCTAACCCAACGGACCGACCCACTGACGTCAGCATTGGCTGACTGTCCGGCCTGATCTGATGCTGTTTTCTAAACGGAAACGGGTTTTGTTGCCACGTCAGAGCGATTCGATGGCCGAAAACAGCGGGTTCGCTGAACTGCCTCATCGCTCCATAGCTACAGATCGCATGGTTTGCACAAATGCTATCGGAACATCCCATCAGATCTCGGATGCGAGAGCTTTAAACTCTACCGGCGTCTGAACGAGTAGTGCCTGAAACCGCGACATTGGAAACGACCCTAGCAGACATCAGCGTCGAGGTACGGGCGCGGTAATCTCATGGCGGCTGTAGCTTCCTGTCACTCAAACGAATACATCTCATCGGTCTGTTGCTGCATGTCGGGAACATTTCGGAAGGTCGGTGCCGGACACGAGAAGGCTGGAAGACACCGCCGTCTGCGGAGATCTGTCCCTCAGAGATAAAGCAGAGTACGTAGCATAGCTCACTCACCGACTAGTTTCGGCCGTGGAGTGTCTATGGCGGGTGTCCAATAGTCAGAGAAATTGAACCAGTTTAGACTCATCACTCGGTCACTCAAGTCGCTTAGACTCGAAAGGTGACGTCAGACGCAACGCAAGAAAAAAAAGTATCAGACGCTTTCCGTTCGCATTTAAATTAGCCCATTCAGAGGTAGGCCGCAATATGTGCACGCGTTCTGTGGATCGACTGCAGATTTTGTTTGCATTTTCTTCACAAACTTGACTGTAGAACGCCGACGTACGATTACAGTCTATTCTAGTCTGGCTTCTATCTAAACTGGGCCATCTTGTAGCAGTTTCAAGCTTCGTGACGAACCGCCGCACAACCTTATCGTGCGCTAGACAAAATCAGGTGAAATACCCGAAGCGTATAACAGTTCCTGTTTCCTCGTATCAGCTGGCGCTCGATCATCGTTTTCGCGAACAGCAAACAACTGAACAATTTTTAGCGCTTGTGTTTGCTGCGTGCAAAACAGAAAACGTAAATAACGATAACATTTCCTACATTCCGACTGTAGGACGAACTCCACCGGCAAATTTTATGTAGCTATTTCTTAAAAGCGGACAGACTTTTTTTCGTCATGGCGGTTTACCAAATTGAACACATCTGCTTTTGTTAGCTACGCCGACACAGGAAAGTTCGAATAATTTCCCCCTAACTATTAATCGACTACAACGCTTCGTCATCGCGCGCTTTTCACCCGTACGGGAGGCAAACGCTTTAAAACGACGTTACCTCACTGTTGTTGATCGCGTGCAGTAAACCAACAAAATTATTTCGACATTTCATGCAGCCGCATCGTGAAGTCATCTCTGCAGCCGATGAGCATCAGCGAGATGAAGCAATCACATTGGCATGTGGAGGAATGAGTCCACCGTCGCTATGGCCTTCTTACATAACAGCGTAACGGTGCTTTTGTGTGCTTATCCAACGCCATGATGGGGCGTGTGTGTGTGTGTGTGTGTGTGTGTGTGCGTTGTTGCCCAGGCGACACAGCGACCTGGCGGATCCGTTCGTTTAGCAACGAACGACCGGGCGTCGACGCCGAAGTTCGTCGTGGGACATCCGAACAAATTGTGAGAGGCCTGACTGACGGTCGAGAACCTCAATATTTGGAGGAGTGTTCTTTAGAAGGAGAGTCTCCTTCCAGGCTCATCAGCGGCCACCGCGGTCGCTTCGGCGGCTGTTAGGTCGGCGGAAAGGACTAAAGGAAAGGGCCCCTCTGAGATAACGATCTCATTATGAACTCGCCTGGCAGTGGAATCAGGCCGAACTGGCGACATGTGTTGATCACAGCGTTGCTACGCGACACTCGAGCATGCCGAACAGAGACGGGTTGGTCGTTGCGTATGTCTGCTTCCATACCAGCCCGCAATCTCCTCTGACGTCCGGCTGGGTCCTGCTCGGGGGTCCGTCAGACGGCTAAACGATGGCCGAAAACAATGAAGCGTATGCATAAGAGCGAAGGTGACTGAAGGTCCTGACTCAAGGCGGTGTGTCCACAATGTGGACGTTTTGGACGCGTTCCTGCTCTTCTAGCGATAACAAACGCATAGTAAGTTCACTGGCAACGATCACCAAGTTCCCCCAATAGTAAGTACCGGACAGATCACACGAGTACGACACGATACGTTTGCGTCGCTATTGTATTGCGTTCTATACGCGACGAACGCGTCGACTGTTTTTTCGCCAACGTTAGAACGTCAGCTGTGCATGACGCTCGTGCCTCATACAATGGCTCGATGGCTAAAATGCTAAATTGATACCCTTTACGGGTTAGAACCTCTTCGAGCCCTCGACGAGGAGTCCTGCAGACGAGGTCAATCTACAGGTGAAACACGAAAAAGCGAAAGCACACTTCATCCAACGACGGAAGGAGTCGCCCACGTATCGCTTGATGAAGCCATCATGGACATATTAGTCCAGGCCCGAGCAGGTATTGCATACGCATTCTCTGAATCCAACAGTGGATATCGGGATGATCCGCCAGCAGATCCTGATCGACCGACGGCCCGAACGTCAGCGATATATGCAGGCCATATTTGTTGGCCCCGCCGTCTGACGCCCGCCACCATGGCCCGGCCGGATTTATTGGCCCGCCCTCGCAAATTCCAAGCGGCTGATCACCCGCCATCATGAAGGCGATGTCCGCCGCAGTGTATTCGGCCGCATACCGTTCAATGCTGGAACGTTTTGGAACGTCTGGTACAATTGTGTGGCCGTAACCGCTAGCCAATGGTCTCGCTTACGGTCGTCCGTCTCAGATCCATATTCAAAAGACGCCTGCCGTCGTCCCTATCCCCTCAGATCCGCACGCGTTCGTCCGCGCGACCATCATTATCGTCGCTAGAATCGCTGGACGAATCAATTTTCAAACACATCCACCCACCACTCTATATCATACCTAATTTTTGTCTCCATTCGTTTCCCGCTAGTTTTTCTCTCTAGTCGTCGTAGACGACCCCTTTTTATGGTACACAAACACATGCTAACTCAGATTCGTGCACACACACACACACACACACACATCAATACATACAAAGACCACATTTTTGCTCAGTCGAACTCTCGTCTTGTGCTGTGTTTTCGTGTGCTATCGGTCTCGTCCATTTTCTTTCTTTAGTCTTTTTCTACTGTCTCTCCCTTTTTCCTCTCTCTCTCTCTCTCTCTCTCTCTTGTCTTCACTCGCTCTTCTTGACTCCATCCTTCGAAGGTCCGTTGTGTCGCTTAGTCGTCCAGCTTGTAAAGTGAACTTTTCGCACACACACACACACACACACACACACGCACATACACACATATATATCTGTCCAGCGACGTTGTTGGCGTCTCGGCCGACGAGCTAACGTCGTTATAGTTTGACCTCCGCTTGAGCGGGGACACGCACTCACGCGAGTTGCGTGTAGATGGCTGCTATTGCCGGTCCGCGCATGGACGACGACGACGACGGCGGTGGCGACGACGACGGCGCCGTGTTCGGGTAAACTGGAGGCGGCGCTAGCCGGCGTCACCGTCAGCCGTAATCGACAGGCAAATGACGCACCGGCAAGCCCCGGCCGCACGAGGCGCCGTCGAACCGTTCCGTCGCTCGAGCTTGCGCCGTGGTAACGACGCGGGCGGCGGCGGCGGCGGCGGCGGTCAGACCCGGCCGATGCTCGGGGCCCTGGAGCTGACGTCCCCCACTGGCCGTAGAGCAGCCCGAAGGGGGACGTCAGCCCGTCGAAATGACGCTAGGCAAACGCGATTCGACGCGCGGCGGCACGACGCAGGGCTGATCTGTAGCCGCGTCAATTTGCGGCACGAGCCCCCCCCCTCAACACGCCGCTGGCCAGTTGAGTTGAGCGTCTCCGAGCATTTGGCGAAGAAAGAAGAGCTCTTAGGTTAATCGCAACTCTTCCCGTCCGGCGGGTTTACGAACGACGTCACGATCCCACGAATCCGCGTGCAACAACCGCGTGCAACAACCGCGTGCAACAGCCGCGTGCAATCGAATAGGCCAAAAATAGGCTCGCGCGCTGTTCGACCTTCGTGTTCGTGTGCGAGGCAAGCGTGAACGAGCTGGCGTGTTTCCGCCACTCTGCCTCGTTTAATCTTCACTCTGCGTGCATCTTCCGAATGCAACGAACTGTCACTCGTGCACGAACAGTGACGAATAAATAGCTCAAGCTTAATTAGCTTAAAATCGCTGCGCTCATTAATGTCGTTGTGAGGTCTCTAAATGGCCATTGCCGATGGGACTTCTCGAGCCAGCCGAGCATTATCATTACGAATACGTCACAAAAATCTGTTAAAGGCTAAGCGCGTCCTACGCCGCCAGTGCGGAGACGCATCCAGACGACGTCCGAACGCGTCGTCGGTCGATCTGAGTTGTCGCACGTGGATATTCGTAAGCAGCGACTCCTTAGGCTTGCGTTTGTTCGACAACGCAACCATCGTGAATGGCCGCCACACACGGCGAATTCAAAGCGAATTTCGCCTTCGAAATCTGTGGCCGTCGTTAGGGCAACGTCGGACACGATTTGTCGTTAACACGCAGCTGTTTTCGGGCAAACAAACAAACAAACAAACAAACACATGTATTGACTCTCCTTAGTTTGCATGTGGCTTTGTAAAAAAAATTAGCTGAGGAAGCTCCAATAGCGGTTCCAGGTAGGTTTGGCAAAATAGAAAAATGCTCTTCATGAACTTTTCGACCGCTTTAGAGGCGGCGTTCCATGGATTTGGGCAGATACTCGAGCGGACGTTATTTGTCCGCTCAGTTGAGCGATGTCCGTTCTGCATTTGCTTACCACTAACAAACAGGTAAAGCCGCCGCAGCCACTGGTGAACACGCTCTGTCTCACGTATATATGTGTGTATGTGTGTGTATATATGTGTGTATATATGTGTGTATGTGTGTGTATATATGTGTGTATATATGTGTGTATACATGTGTGTGTGTGTATACATGTGTGTGTGTGTATACATGTGTGTGTGTGTGTATATATGTGTGTATACATGTGTGTGTGCGTGTATATGTGTGTATACATGTGTGTGTGTGTATATATGTGTGTGTGCGTGTATGTGTGTGTGTGTGTGCGCGTGTATATGTGTGTATACATGTGGTTGTGTGTGTGTATATGTGTGTATACAGGTGTGTGTGTGTGTGTGTATATATATATATATGTGTGTGTGTATATGTGTGTATATATGTATGTATATATATATATATATATGTGTGTGTGTATATAGAAACGACCAGAAAGACATATGACCGGTGTTCCCGTGGCCGCATCCCCTCGTCGCCATCGCGACCCCGAGCGTCGGCAGGACACAAACAGGCCTTCATGTGATCCTAAACCGATGATGCAGCACCGGTCAAGTATAT
>MNPL01021737.1:45500-83102 GCA_002081605.1 Tropilaelaps mercedesae
ATTGGTTTCAGATGAATTTTTTTCAAAATATTTATACCGCCACCACGCAACAGATGATCAAAAGCGTTGTTATCGTGTAAAATGTGCTTTTTTAAGAAATCTTTCAGCGACATTTGACTACCGAAATCTCCGACGCGGGAACGACCCTCGGACGCTTTATCGAAGTTCGGTTTTGATGTTTGGGCTTTATCGGGAACAAGGGAGAGAGGAGGGGAGGGAAAACTGGGTACAGAAAAATTCGCGCAAAGATTTCTCTCTGATACCAGTCATACGTCAAACGCGAACAATCTTTTCATCAGCTTCCAAACGAAACAGGTCGAACAGTTCGACCCCAAGTGGCCTTCGTGAACGTTTGAACAAATGAGCATTTGTCGATCAGTTTTTGTCAACGAAACAACATGCGTGGACGGATCTGCTTAGATGTTCACATCTGTCGCGATCTAATATTTTATGATCAATCATCATCTTTACGCAACCTAATAGCTGCTAAAATACGCCGTTAACTAGACGCGTACGTGTCGCGTTACTCCATCGTGTCATCGTCGCGGCACTCCCGAGCTGGAAAGGTTCGCTCTGGAACGTTCTGCCAGGGTGGGGGGACTACAGTATTTTTTTCTGACTGGGCGCAGAACTAATCTTCTGAATGGACCGAAAGTACAAGTACACGACGCGAGCCGTCGCTCTGTAACGCGGCAGCGTTGATCAGCGGACCACAGACGCTTAACCTAGATTTTACTAACGCCTGACCAACGTCTGTACGAACGTGTCTCAGTCGAGCGAAAATTCAGCCGAGTGTAAGATTTCAATTTGCTCGTCATTACGCCTACGGCACGAATCGCCGCCGGAGAGAGGCGTTTTCGCTCGATATACGGCGGGGGGAGCATGAGAAAACGACAAAGTTCAAAAACAGAACAGAAGAGCATCCGCAATAACGAGCCATGGCAAGCAACATGGCAGAAGACAGCAGCTGGCCACTTCTGTAGGTGTCCGCATGGCCACAAACGATGGCAGCAGCAGCAGAACTTGCCAATAATATGATCAGAACGGACGGGCGTATTCCCCTGCTCTCGCTGTCTCTCGGTTACTTTTCTCCAATTCCTCTCTTTCTTCCTTCTCCAGCTTGGCCACGGCTCCGGCAGCGTCGTCAGGTTATTCTGTCCCTTCATATTCGCCGTGTTTTCGCTTCAGCCCTCGTTTTTAAGTCGTTTTTCGTTCTCTTCTTTCGAATTTATCCTTCTGAGAACTCATGAGCAAACCGACAGCGTCACCGGACGAAACGGCCGAGCTTCGGACAGCTTCGGACGTGTACCGACCGGTGGACGCGTATCGGCAAAGAAACATCGGCACTTTTCTCAACGACGATCCGGTAACCGTCGTCGCCGCCGCCGCCGCCGCCGCCGGCGAACGCTGACTCCAGCTGAAGCCGCATTGCTGTCGCTTCTGCTGACGCCGCCGGAACGGCAGGTGATGCCTGATCGCGTGGAGCTAGCTCGTGCAGCGTCTGGGTCAGAGGGGTTTTCGCGCACGTCGATGCGCGTTGACGTTTCTGCGGCGCGTGGCCCGCTTCCCTCTGCGGGCCACTGGCCGAACGCGGGAAATGACCGTCGATTCCGGCTTGCGCAATAAAAGAGAGCGATAACCGATGCGGTTCCTATTTTTATGTGCAGCGGAGCCTCTGTCGCTCAGACACTGGCCAGAGTTACAAGCGCAACGACGCCTCGCGTCGGATTACGCAAGGTCACATACGTTACACAGATCCTATCAGCTCAGCCTGTAACTGTTGTGTTGTTTCTTGTTGTTTTTTTTTTCGGTTTTTGCCCGAGAAAGGTTGTGATGGCGCGTCGTGTAAACGCTCTGTACGCACTCTATCGCTTCGGTTGGTCATGCAACGAATCGTCGCGTACGACGCGGCCGACGAGAATGACCAATTCCAACGGATGACTTCTAGAAGCCATCTCACCGATATCATGGCCAATTTCCCTAAAACGTCTCTCAGTTCATCTAATTTTCTAATCGTCGCGTCTAATTGTCCCGTCCCGATCTTCCACGGGGGTTCGTTTCCGCGTATTGGCCTTGGCAGGTGTTTGAGCGGGAAAATTTCAGCTGTTTTCGGCGTCGGCAGCTCAAACGAACCAGCGGACACGAAAAGAACACGAAGTTGCGGCTTCGCTGTGTACCCACCTAATGACCGTGCAATTGCGGTCGCTCGCTCTTCAGTTCACCACCATCACCCTATCATGGTCTTCCAGGATGAAGATGCCGATGCTGACAATGACCAAATTGATAAGTCACTTGTGAACGCTTTGAACGGCGCGGCTCGAACGGTGGCTCGGCTGTTTCGGCGGCGGTTCGTTTTGAAACCTGAGAATTTGTTGTTGGCGGGAGAGGTCCCTTTCGGTCGAAAGCAGAAGATCTCTGGATTGAGCACGATCTTCTCTGTCTCTCTCTCTCTCGTTTTGTCTCGCTCACTCTCTCTCTCTCTCTCTCTCTGGCCTAGTGACGGGTTTAGAAGGCACGACAGGCGAGTATACTCGAAGCGTCGATACAGAGATTACCTGGCCGGGACTATGCTTCTGCCGAACAGAAAAGCGAAAAACGAGATCAGCCGCAAGCGGGGTCGATCTTAGTCGAGCGCATGACATAGAATGGCAAACGGGCCCTTATTAACTCTGGCTCACTGCTAGACAGACAAATCTGTCTCATCATGAACTACTCGGGCAAAGAGATATACGCCACAATGGCGAAGTATCGTAGAGCGGTACGATTAGCAAACAACAACGCTCTTTATGGAGCACAACAGAAGGAGTGCGTGTGCGAGAGAAGAGTGAATGCGAAGCGAAGATGGCGAAAAGCGGGGGAGGAAATGGCCGAAAAGACGACTGGATATTGGCCATGCGGCGACCCTGTGGAAGATGCGACCGGTTGTGCTCTCAACCTGGGAAACGACGCTGGGAACACTAACTTGAGAACATTCGAATTTGCGCCAGTGTGTAGATTTGTCGCTGCTGCTAGCAAAGCAAACTCGGTCACACACACACACACACACACAAACGCACAACAACCGTGGAATCTCCAAGGGACAGTCTGTCGTTGTCCTGCATCCTGCAGTCATGAAACCTCACACAATCACAGGCTGCTACGGCACTGCGGAAAAAAACACTCCGAAATGCGCGAGAGTCACTGAGTACTTCGTTGAGTAATCATTCAGTGGTGAAGTCGCTTTGATGAAGAACTTAATATGGCGTCGGAAGGCAATCAGAGAAACGCTTGATTGATGCACAAGGTAAACAAGCTGAGTACAATTGTTTTGTTGATTGTCGATGTTGGCCATTTTGATTCGTTCCAGCTACTGCGTATCGAGCAGCATTTTGCGTCAGTGCATTAGAAACGTTCTTCAGTGATAAGAAGAACACGCTCAAAAAACGCATAACTGAGGCCATTCATAGCTCCCCAAAGTTCCAAAGTTCAAGTACAGTCGAATCACACTAGCACGAGAAACACGCCGATATCTATCTAGCTAGCTAGCAAAAGCGTTTTTTTTTTTGACGCTTAAAGACGAATTAATCTACGCCGGCAATTTCGACCAGCGTCCTCAGTCCAGTGCCGATTACCTCAGCCTCTGTCGTGTTTTCACTTCTGTCTCGAAGGCGGACGCAATCACGTCCGACGCGATCTTCTCCCGCCGATAGGTCGGTCCGCCCCCCTACACCTTCCTAACAGGTGACGTTAAACGACGGATTACGAGCGGCTCGACTTACTCGTGAAGAGACCCCTACGCTTTCTAGATGTTAGTTTGTCAACACTGGAGCTTCGACGTACAGAATAGCCGAACAGGGACTCCGCCCAGATCAATTTACGAGGCGTTAGACTACGAGAAGACACGCGAAACAACCCGAACGGCGATGGACGCTGTTTTCTCCGTTAGCCGCAGACAGGTCTGCAAGGGACGAAGTGGGCGGTTGAATTTCCTGGATTTACGTGCTTTTCAGTCTCGCGTTAAGCGCGCATCTGGATGCAGACCCTCGGATGGAGAACGTTTAGAAAATGAGAAGGCGGTATGGACACTTTGTTCCTGAGTGATCTTCTCCGTGTTCCGAGGCGGTGTCGGTTACAGACTCGCGCCGACGAGATCGGAGTCGGAGCCGAAACGAAGCCGAAACTCCGCGGTAGTGATGCGCCGCCGCCGCCGCTGCTCGGACCCCGTCGGAAAGCGACGCTCGAGTTCATCATCGGAGCGGTGACACTTTCTGGAAGTGAAACAATGATCGGGCCTGATGAGGTCTGCCGGAGAATGACCCCGAAGTCGAGCGCGTCTGAGACGAAACGAACCAAGAGATGCGATGTGGAAGAGGACGAAACGTGGATCAAAGCTATTTTCTTTGTTTGTCGGTGGTCATTGAGATGTCGTGTTAAGATCCACGCGTTTGGTCGGGGCTGATCAAAGAAGCTGATGGTTCAGACCTGCCGTGGAACTCGGAGTTCGCCGTTGTCTCGGAGCTCGCATAGTCTCACACGACTAATTTGCCACATATAGACTTCGCCCACAGACCATAGCGTATCCGCTGTCGATCCGAAGTCGAGACGAATCCGATAATACAAAAGAAAAAAACATGTAATCAGATCGGATCGGAAGTTCAGTGTAGGAGGTTCGTTCGGAAAAAAGTTCCTAGCGCTACTATTAAATGTACGCCGACAAGTTAGAGAATAATCGGCCCCGCCTCTACTTACACGGGCGAATGCAGAGGCGCGCGATTGCACACCGCAGCGACAACGCTGCTAAAAATGGATTGTACCGGTAACTAATTAAGCGGTAATTATTACCGATAAGTGCTATTGAGAAACTTAGTCGCGCGTCAAGTGGCCTAGCGCGTCACCGTTACAGGACGCCGCAGGAAGTCGTTAGGTCAAATAAATGGCCTTTGTCGTTTGTCTTCGGCGTCAGACTGACGCTAACTCGACGTTCATATTGATGTTGTTCATGTTGATGGAACTCTGTCCTTACGGAGTGCTTGTGTGTGTGTGTGTGTGTGTGTGTGTGTGTGTTAAACGAGTCGAACGTATTTGGAGAAAATGCCCCAAAATTAGCCGTCTTGAATTTGTGTCGTAACAAGTCATGGCCACCATCTCGTTGCTATGGAGCTTCATCAGCGACGCCATTTATCTTAGTTTAAATGAAAAATCTACATCTCAAGTAGATGTTTCCATAATGTTCATCTCTAATACAGATATTTCGTTAGACACCTCACACATGTAGAAATCCACATCGGTGTCCTGGTGCACATGCGCATCCCGAAAAACGCATGACTCAGAAAGTGGCGGGGGAAGACAAGTGCATCTGTGGCATCTTCAGAAGATGCCCTCTACTGAGACATTCGTCAGCATTTGGTCACGCTGTGGAAACGCCAACGCGTCACGCACATTCATTAGAGTGACACACGTCCCGTTCCGAAATTCTAAGAGCCGACCGCGACACACGCGGATGTCGTTTATGTGCTTGTGGCAATTACAGTGTGCGCGTTACGTTCGTGCTTCTTCAGAGGCGCTCGGCCCTGCGACGCTGAACTAGATAGACGGCGTCGGAAGATTTACTCGGCCGATAGCAGCATCCAGCAGGGTAGTTTGCTTCGAATTGGCTCTTGAACACGGGGGGAGAGTTTTCCGCATCCTCCTATCTCGTTCGGCTCCCTCCAAACACGATACGGGGACCACACCAGTTAGGAAGTAACAGCGGGGACAACTGAATGGCAGCGCAGTTCATTGGAACGATACAAAAGACCGACTCTGTCCCTGGTCACCGTCGTGGCGCGAACTATATCGCGGACGTGGCTCTAGTTCGAAACAGTAGTCGGCGGCTAGCGACAACCCAACGACGATGTGGACGACCCGATGCAGATTCGCTATGCGTCACTTCCTCGAGGCGCACACGTAGGAAACGCGCCCGGCGGCTACACGAGGTACAATAGGTAGGTTAATTAAGGTCGCGTCACCGTGTGACGAACTTGTGTTCATCGGGATCACGCTAAAACCTTGATCCTGCTCAGTTCTGGGGAGTTCACGTGTGAACGTGTTGCTTCCGGTGGCTCTGTTCTGAGGTTTGATGAAGATAGGACACGCTCGGACACGGATGACGTCTATGAAATGCGATTTCGTGTAGATCTACAGGCCTAATGCACCTGTAGATCTCTACCAGCCCGGCAACGAACGCATCGACTCCATCCTGCGATAATATCAACTCTGCTCAACTATTTGGAAAAAAACAGTTGTTGATGAAGACCGAGAGGTGCTCATATGCGTTGCGCTCGCTTGGGCACGAAAAAATCTTCACGCATTCACTGCGAGTCGAAGGTTCGATGAAGATGTTGTACCCCAGAGGTGCAGTTCGTCCACTGGCGACGACCTTTTACCGAGGTTAACGCTGCTTTGAGCGTGCGCCCTTTCGGTCTTCTATAGAACTTTCACACGACTATAACGAGCGTTCAAGTTGTAGGAAAATCAGACGCTATTTCTTCCAGGCAGTGGAAATCATTTCCCAGTGTTTGGCCAGCTCCATCCGCGGACAGTCCGAACGTCGACTCAGTGGCGGATGATGACGCGGACGCAAGCAGAGTCCCAACTTCAGCGTTTTCTTCGACGCGTTTACGACGACAAGTCGCTATCAGTTCGGCCGTGCCGCTTCATCTTATCTCGCGTGTCTTCTTCCCCTTTGGGGACTTTGGACCGGAACAAAAAAAACAAGAAAAAAACGAAGAGGAACGAATAAAAATGAGAAAAACCACGAACAAGCGAGTATCGAGCGGACGCAACGAGACGTTCCGGCGGCGTGAAGTGCCCGATGAGGGATCGTCCATTTTGACGCAGGACTATACAGGTGCTTCATCGTAGAGTTCCCTGAGCAAGGGGGGAAAAAGGCGGACGTGCTCAGGGCTTTCCACCCATGCCACATGTCATTTCGTCCGGTGCAGTGTCAAAATTTCGCTCTGTAGCGCACGCGGTCGGAGATACAGGGCGATACGGCTCGCGTTCGCAGCATTTGCGCAAATGTTGCGCCTCTGATAATCATCGATAATGGCCGTCGATGCTAGCGAAGCTCGACGATGGCTGGCGCTTTCTCGTCTGTCTAAAGGGAAAACGCTAAGTTGACAGGCGCCGGCCATCCGGCGTTTTCAGGGCCTACTTCGACTTTATTCGGCGTCTTCCCCCATCGGTTTGAGAACTTGCCGGCACTCGCGAGAGCTGCTGAATCGCCTCGTAGGGATGACATCCGTCGCCAGTCATTTGAGGTGATGGTGGTGTCGGCGCGCGTCCCGGTGAGATATCCGGGTGATGACAACGAGAGCGTTTGTGGATACTGGCATGCCAAATATTCACACACACACACACACACACACACACACACACGTGTACACGGAGCCAGTCGCACAGCGAATCATTCATAGATCAGTTCGGATGCACCTATTGACGGATAAACGAACGAAGCCTGAACGAAGCGACAAACAAACGCCAAGATCGAATTCGCGCGATGAGTGACCAGACAACGACGGAGCATCGACTGGGGTGTGCGGATGAGCCGCCGCCGCCGCCGCCATAGTCGAAAAATCAAGACTTGGATTAAGGGTTACCCCCCGTTGGCGGCACGTAGTCGTAGTGGCGTAAGTATTGGGTGTCGTCAACTGCGCTATGTGTGCGTATCGCCTGAGCATCGTGAAGTAGAGGTGAGTCGCGAGCGCCGGTTAGCAACGTGGTGAAAGACGACTGAGCGCCCAGTGACAACGGGGCGGGCCGGAGCGTCCGCAGGACGAAGCCGCCGATCACGACCATTCAACGATGCCGAATAAAGAAGATGCGGAGGGGGCGTGAGGGCGTCCAGAGGCGGGTGGTAAAATAGAAACACCACGAGCAACTTCACACGCGCGAATAATACGTCTGGATGAAGCGACAACAATATCTACGGCCGTTCAGCTGCGATCAGCTCGGTCCGTCAGGGATGACGACTGACGCTTTCTGCCACGCTGGGCCATCGGCACGGCCGTTTTGTTGCGTACGCCGTGTCAAAGGAAAAAGGTTAAACTAAGAAGAACGTGCCCGCCTGAACAGGCCGAAGGAGAGCTTCAGCCAGGGCGAAGGCCACAACGAACGAACAACACTACACGGATAGAGAAATACAAATACACGGCAGATCGAACGGGAATTCCTCGGGGATTGGTAAATAGAATTGGGGGAAAAGGGAAGGACATGATTCGTTCAGCAATAAAAAAAATATGTTCGCTGTCGGTTATAAGAAGAGGGACTTCAACACATGACGAACTACTTATACATGTTGGGAAAACCGATGTAATCGTAATGTAATCGTTTTACGCCCGGCTTTTTTTAGTCATAGGGTTGGCTGGTTTTTCATGACATTCCAGCACGAGGAATGAGCACTAGTCTGCCCGAAAATCGAAAAAATTTAGCTACGTCCTCAAAATATAGCTCTACTCTAAAGGCTCTACTTTGTTAAAGAATTCACTTCTTGTTGGCTCTGGATAGTGCGAATTAGAAACTTGCTGCGCTTATTAGTGAGAACGACAAATTCTGATATATATATATATATATATAGAACTGATAATAAATTTGCTCTTTCTACACATCACCCGAGTTACGTATTATTTATTGACAAAAATAACTTCAAATCAGTTTTCATTATTTATATGGTCAAGAATAACGGGTAGCGTCTCACAGCGATGTAATCTACAGGCCAAATTCCAGGATATCTTTCAGAAGAAACTACACTAAATCAGTTACACTACTAATAATCTGAAGAAGCGACCCCCAACCCGAATCTGAATTGTGGGTTCTGACAACAAACGAATAATATTTTCAGAATTAACATATCAGCCGCTTTCATATTTTTGCACTTCTGGCGCGAACTATTTGCGAATACCGTTTGCCAATACGTACAGTGCACACACACACACACACACACACACACACACACACACACACACACACACACACGCATAACGAGGCAGATTCGAATTCCAGTTCACGCACAGAAGCACTGGTAGACGTGCACAGTTCGGCTGCGCTGCGCCGATGGGCTCGTCAAGACGACGGCGACCGGTTTCACCACAGCGGTAACTATCGCACAAGCGTCTGGTTGCACTGCGTCTGTTGTTGGCAGTGTCACGGACGTGCGAAGACACGCACGCAGACTAATAAAGCGATTTGTCAAGATTATCGCTCAAGATTGCCGGACGCGGTGGCCGCGTAATGGGCGCTGGTGTCGCTGAGCCGTTAAGCCTCGATTGGGGATACGGCATCTCGCTCCGGTCGGATCTTCTGATTCTTCCCGAGAACTCAGATCCAGTGATAATGACACCTATCGTGGGTCGAATACACATTTTGATACAACGAAGAGTACGAACGCGAGGCCCTTCTATCGAGGATGTCTCGTCGACTACGGCCTGGCCCAATGACGTCTGCAAAGCGCAAGTCAAATTCAGACACACATTAGCCATTGGTAATACGTTCGAGTTGATAAAATAATCCTACATGGCAGCGTGTTCGACTATATCAACCTTCTTTATTTGGTGGGCGAAGACATTGCAGCACGACGTGATGACCAAAAGGGTTTTTGTCGTCTGTTACAAGCAATTGTGACAAGTTAACGAACTACAGCTCAAACGTGCGCAACAGTTCTGTCGAAGCCGATAATAGAGATGCTCATGCACTCACGCAAGGGTTCAACCATAAATAAACAGACAGAAGAATACTTTAACTACATTTGTGTCTTCTCCCTATGCGACATTGCCGGTTGATCGCAGACCGTCCACATAACCTCGTTGCTATACTCGTTGTGCATGAGCTTGTGCTATTGGCCAAAATGTTTCCTCATTTCTGTCGATATGTGCTATTCATAGGCGAATCTGTCTCCAGCAAGTGAAGATATCACACTTGATTCACACATGAAGCCGAGCATAATGCAAATTTCCAGGACAGAAGAATTTCTATGGGTATTTTGGATCATTAAACGACACCCTGTATAGCCCGGCAGGGATTAATTCAAAGAACCTTGAATGCGAGCGTTGTCTTTGCAAAGAAAACGAGACGCCTTTAACGTTTACGAGTCAAGTTGACCACTATTAACTGCTACAAAAAATTAATTTGGCATTACGAAAAATTCAATACTCCTACGTAGGACGTGTGCTTCATCGTAATTTCGCACTAGGCAATCATGTCTTTTGCAAAGTGCGCATCATATGCATATACTTATATCGAGTAAAATTATGCTTTCTCTCCTAAATTAGGTTGCTTCATCCTGTTTTATCGTTGTAGACCCAAGATCTCATAAATACGATGTTTCATGAAAATGTAGATATTCTCGCTGGGTTATGATTATTTACTGAATGCCGCACTGGACTGCCGCACTGGACTTGACTGGCGACTATAGACGCTAAGCGAAAACAACTACGTACGATCACACAGTTGTCATCATTATTATTATTGTGAGATAGCAAAATATATATATACTGTATTATATTAATAACAATAACTATTAATACTACTGTTATCATTACTCCGTCGTTCGCCTGACTTCCTACGAGAAGTGTCAGATCTCTCCTTATTAACGGCCACCATTAACCGCAATCTATTGCCGATGCCTACGCATCGGCTATATCGTGTCGAACGTGCCAGATATGTGTTATTGTGTACACAGAACGAATCGCGAAGAGCAAGAATTACGACGTCGCAAGCACACGAGGAGCAGCAACGCGTAGTGCGGTAAGCCGGGCTGGCCGTCGCCGTCTTTGTTTGCCGTTGTAGCGGCTGCTAAGGCGGACCTCACAAGCGCAAAGCAGATCGATTTATATTCATGCTGCGATAAGATATATTTTGTTGCAATCTCGTATCTCGAACTATTCTTGTTTGCGTTGCTGCTGCTGCTGCTGTTGTACCTCTACAGTCGGCAACAAAGTACGAACCGTCGTCGCGGTGGTGACGCGAATGAGGGTGCTGGTGGCATGAGAGAATGTCCGCGATTGGCTGTGCCGCGCTGCAAAGCTCAATCTGGCTACGAGCGTCTGGCCGCCAGAACATTAATGGCGAACGTATACGAGAATGTCCGCCGCGTTGCATTGTTGTACTGTCGTTCAACTATTTCTTTAGGATGGCCATTCTCTCGACGTTGCTTCGATGTCCTACGTGAGTCATGAGAGCCATTCAGCCGTAAACATGTAACAAATCTGGATGTAGCCATTAGAGCAACTAATTCCATCTCAATTTGATACTCCTTCCTAACATGCCCCTTGCTCTTGACTGAGTCTGTTTTGATGCTATGAGTGAAGGTAGCCGAGAAAAATTTGCAAGAGACAAACTATGAACGTTTTGCGACCGCATTCAAAAACTCGAAATGTATTGTCACAAGCACGCTACACAACAAACCGTTAATAGAATCTTAAACAAAGGAGGCGTCTGTCGCCTGTCTTTAATCCACTGCATCCCATTTGAGGCGGCGTACCCGGCGCCCTTGGGTTATTTATATTATTTCGGTGTTATGCCCCTCGAATATGTCCAGTTTCAAAGAATGTATCCGTTTCGCCATAGCCCATCTTCTCCTCAGCAACCGGCGTGATGTCCGCTTTAATCAGTTGAATGCTAAGGAATTTATTTTAGTTCCAAGGACGCTGCTTAGTATGAGCGCGTTTTGCAGACTCCACGAGAAGGCCTAAAGGTCCCTCAACGATTCCGCACGAAAGACGAAATACATGCGAATATAATTCCATCTAATGCATTCCTAGTACAGCGAACTGCGTATTCGGTTCAAGTCGCGTAGCTGCTGCCAGGCGACTATACGATGTAAGTTTATACGCCTAGAAACAGCCTGTACATTTTCGATGGTTATTTATTGTAGCTCATATATTTTACTACCCAAATATGCAATTGTGAAGGTGCCTTCGAGATAGTTTATGATAGAAAAACATATTTGAATGTAGACATATAAAAAAATATATAAAAGACCATGTAATCGAAGGACACTACAGCCGAAAGAAGACAAAAAGAAGCACGGTTTTTTTCAAATAAGATCACAGTGGCAAATATCAGTTTTCGATTAGTTCCGGCAGTGTTGCCACAGGGCAAAAACAAAAACTTGGCCACGCGTTGTTGATTTTCGGTACAAATCTTGTCTTTAGCAACACCCGGACCACGGCCTCGTCAATACATTTTCCATTCGGCAACTGCGTTGTATGCGTTCCAAAACTGATGAGACAAAACTCCAAACTTATCCATATAGTTACATGCTGCTGCAACACTACCTGATAAAAAAATGGACACAGCAACACGGAAGTGGTCTTCTTGCGTGAATAACATCAACGTTGCAATTAAAAATTCTGAACGTACACCGTGTGCTCTGCATCTCGCTTAGACCAAGTCAAAAATAGAAAACGTATGTCAGACCAATTGGCCATAACGCCTTTTGCCGCTCCTACGAAGAAAATGCGAACACATCTCCTGCAGGAACAAGTCCTACGGACGGTTGTGCGTGAGCCTGCACTTGTACGAAGCCGTCCATACGAAGTAAGATGTCACTCACTTGCGGTGAAGATGCGATGCGCCATGCCACTAACAAATATTCTTCCATCCACCGTCGAACATTCGAAGGCTGGCCGTCGCTGCTGCGGCTAAAACCGAAGAACACGACTTGGTCAAGTGGGCTTCCAGATAGGAAGAGAAAAGAAAACCACACACACACACACACACACACACACACACACACACAACTAACGCACAAGTACGAAGGGATTGTTAAATTGATTGATATACGATTTTCGTAAACGTGTATCCCTACCCAACACGCCATGTCCGAGACGTGCGTATTTCACGTGACGGCTGCGACCACTGTCAAACGCGATTTCTTCCTGACTTTCTCTCGCCATGACATCACCTCTTCGGGGCAATTGTTTCAATTTTTTTTCTCTATTTATTTATTTTCTTGTTTCCCGCATTCGGAAGTGCGTACAGAAGCCAGGATACACCGGCACACCTCGGAACGTCGCTAGCGTCGTCGCTTGAAGGCAGGCTGATGCCAAAACGTTCCTGGGAAAGGGTACCCGCAACTTAGACGTACAATGGGCATTTCGTTGTAGATATTTTTCTATAGCGACCAGGATGTTTGCCTTTGAGGGTCAACGTACTGAATCAAAGTACAGCAAATGTGTGTGCTGCCTTGACCGTCTTATATTCCCGATTCGTTTGCTAGTAAATTTGTATCGCATTTGTCATGTTACCTATTCCAATAGGAGGAGAATGAAAGAAATACAATTAAAAAAGGAATCTAGGCTTCAAAATGTATATCTGGTTGTATCTGGTTGCTAGATTTCGAACGTTCCTTCATAGAATTTGCCATTTCGTCTTCACGATAGTCAATAAACGTCTTTTGGCAATCAACAAACGACCCATACACAACAAATAGTCGTCTTTTTGTGGACAAAACTCTCTCACATCAATCAACGATTACTCGACAAAATGGCGACAAATCAGTCCTTGTGATAATCCTTTCTAGATTTCTGTGTGGCAGCATCAATCATGGTTGGAGGCTGTAGAAAATGTTATTTGTGTTCGGAGGTAAAAATGTACTGTAATCGATAGTGACCTGATAAATAAATTCATCAGGATTTGTTCCGAGCCGAAGCGGCGTTGACTAAAATTTTCAGCATTGCGACATCATGGGTGATTATAAAATATGAAATATTATAAAATATCGAATACTCGTATTCGTAACTTAATAGTGCGTGTACTTCCGAGCAAAAAAGGATGTTGTTAAAAGTTCATGACTCTGATTATCACTGAATGTCCAGTCGAGTGTGCCTACGTGTTTGCGCGGCGAAGCAGGCAAAGTTTGGTTTCTTCATTTTTCATAGCATAATGCTGCAAACGATTATACGGCTATATAATCAGCTACAGATTTAGTTCAAATCAGTTTATATGCACTTGTTTGTGCATAACCTCAATGAAACTTACCAGACCTAAAACGGTGATTGTGATCTCAGGACAAGCAGGGACCCTGAAAATTGTATCGACTACAGCTATAATGTTTCGCTAAATTAATTGAAAAAACGCTCCGGGCCAATCTAAGCGCGATTTGGTTGCACAACTTCTTCCACCAGTGTAGAGCAAGTCCATGCACCTAGACTATGCTGCCATAATGGGAAAAAAAAGAAGGGAAGAAGAAGAAGGGAAAAACAGTATTAGTCCTCGAGACGATTGAAACAGACGATACACGGTTGGGCCTGTATTTTCTTCGTCTCTGAGAGGGCCAGCTGTCTGCCGAGATAAATGTTCATTTACCCAACAGCCCGTTCCGAATTCCGCCTGTCTTCCAGCTCTGGCGTCTTTTCGACATTCACATCAGACTCTTTGAAAAATTTTTCCTTCCTTTTCCATTACGGCGACGATTCCCAGCCTACGCTCCGCAGATCCTTTTACCATCGACTGGGCCAGCAGTGGCGTACCGGCTCCTTCCTATAGGCGAGTGGGAGGAGCTCGCCGGCTGAAACTCCGCGACAGCTGGAAACTCCTCTGGCTCTTCTAGGTCGATGGCGAGGTGACGTCCGATGCCGAACGCGGCGCTCAGCTTCGGTTCGGTTAATGACAGCGTCGCTTAATCACGTCACTCCGCCGCGATCGTCGGCCACGGCTGGCCATTTTCGTGCGGCGGCGGCCGCCGCCGCCGCCGCCACCGTCGTGTCGATCTGCCAAGGGGAAGCCCTCACGGTGGCCTCCTCATTCATCGGCTATCTTCCAGCCGAAGACACCCAAACAAACCAGACGGCCGACGGCGTCTTTCCTGTCACAGATGGCGACGGCAGCGCCGCGTAGTGCTCCATCCACATCTCATTTGCGGCGGGCCCGCCTTCGCCGGTTCTGCCGTCGTCACTGGCCAATCAGATTCTACGGACAATTATTGGCACGCACTTGAAAGGCCGCCCCAGCCACGGCTCGGGCGTCTATTCTCCTCCTACCAGCACCGCTGTCAGCGCCAACTGCCAGCGAGTATTGGGCTCTCGAATAGCACAAAATGCATTCTCTTTTTCTCTCCCTGCCGCTCTTTGCCTCTCTTCTTCTTGACGTCTTCTTGATACAAGCCAGCCTCAGATCTCCGCCAGGCGAGAACTAGTAGCCATGGCGAGCAAGGCTAACTTAAGAACCGGCGATTTCAATGTGAGGAAGTCGCAGAAGAAGAAAACGAAGGGAGACCCCTCTTCTTCTCTTCTCACAAATATATCTTCCACTGGTCGTGGTCGTGGCGGTGACGGGACGTGAGTCGATAGTTTGATTGGCTCGGACAGGCGGCCTACGGGGTCCACCGGTGCTCACGGAGGCCGTCGAGGAGCTAGTGAGTCAAGAAGTGCTTGAGTGCGCGTCGTCCGGGAACGAGCCACGGTGATGGCCGCCACGGCGCCCGCAGACACAGGCGAGAGGGCGCAGGAAGCGTGGAAAAAGCTCAGGCAATGAGCGAGTGGAAGCGCTTGAGCACGAGAGCCCTTCGTTAGGCTGTATGGGCAGCCAGGACAGCATCGGCAAGGAGGACTGACAGGGCGGCCGGAGATGCCGTTGCGGCTAAAGAGAGACAGAGCCCCGACCGCGAAGAACCCGCCGCCAGGCCTTCTTGCCGGCCAGAGGCGGCATTATTCTGTTGCCGGCATCGCCACGGCGACTTCTATGACAACGCCGGAGAGGAAGGAAGAGTCTGTCGTAGCGCATGTACCGGCAACTGCACCCGTCCGTTGGACAAAGTCGGGCCTTGTTCGCGTGCTATTGTGCCAGACACCACTCTAGGTACGAGCCCTTGATGGTGTGGCTTGCCGCGTCCGCAGTGCAGCGCTCGCCCGGTTGTAGTGGACGCAGCCATCGCCGGCAGGAAAACAGTCAGCCTGGACGAAACTCGATGGGGGTCCCTCCCCGGTCTGAGCTCGGAACTGCTCCCGCATTCCGGAAGGACTATTCAACTTATGCGGTTTAGCCACGCGGTAGTGCGCGTTTCTAGCCTACTTCAATGTTGCGGTAGTTCTACGCGGGCCCCCGTCTCCGAGCTCCGCGCTTCGGACGGCTGCTCCGGACTGGAGAAACCGGAGCATCAGCAAAGTGATCGGCCGGACCGACGCAATCGCTGGACCAGTTTTTTTTTATCCGATGCGAGCGGAAAACTGAGAGGTATGCCCATATTTTCACTGGCCAGAGGTTTTTCGTGCGGACGCTGCCAGTAGAGCGGCTCACCATCGCAGCTCGACCCTCCGGACTGGAAGGACCTGGCGACTACTCCGTCTTATCTGTCCCCTCGATCTACCTCGCGACGCTAACTCTACGCTCGGTGTCCTAATAGAGCCTGCACTAAGGCTTTAGGCCTGTCGTCGGCGATATTGATGCTGGCGGTTGTGTTGACGTGTTGAGGCCTTCTGTCCTCGGGCTTGCCGCAACCGCCAACGATGACGCTGTCGTCGAGCGTCTGTCCTGGTCCGTGTTGTTCGAAGGTGTTATCGATGCTGTAAGAAAGTTATTGTGCTCAGAAGTCTGTTGTTCTGCAGGGCGAAATTCGTGGTACGGTGAAAATAATTAACGCTGTTGTCATTCGGACGGCCGTCTTTCCAGTGTCGTGACCGGCCTCATGTCTCTATAATGTTGCGTCGAGCAAACGACGAAGTGAAGGAATGAGCAATCGCCGTGCGCTGCCATGGCGACTCAGAGCCACGAGCGATGGCAAGCCCGAAAGTGGAACAGTGTTGCGTCCGCAAGTGTGAAGTCGCCGTCGCCAGTGAAGATGTTTGTCTTGCCGCTGCTGTCCTTCTGCCGGCCTGGTGCCGGCGTTGACAATACTGCTCAACAGCGATGATGTTCGCAGCCACGTAGAAACGGCGGTGATTTATACCCGTCGCAGCTAAGTGCCACACGATATACGTATACAAATACAGACACATGTATATATATCTGTGTGTTGCTGCTGCTGCTGCTGCTGCTGTAGTATAAGCGAAGATGGATGCGTCTGTGATCGTTCTCGGGCTGTCACGCATCGTAGACAAGAATGGGTGGCGAAACAGCCGACGGCAATGGTGATCCGACGAGGCTATCCGAGGGCAGAGAAAAACTGAAGTCTGTTTTTCCGGCAAATAAAATGAAGAGTTGAAATCACATGCCAGTGCAGCCGGCCAGAAGTGCATCGAGAAATTCCCACGAAGAAAAAAAACGGACTAAGCTTGTAAAAGTACGCTGCACCCAAGTGCCTACACATGTGAAGTGTGTGCGCGCAGATGCGTGTGTGGACGCATGCACATGTGTACTAATGTGTACATATTCGAGAAGGCGGACCTCTGATATGTGTTTAGGATTCCAATTCGGGCTCCCATTTTAAATTCTTGGATAACTGAAATCCTCTGAGGGTCGTCATGGAGATGACATTGCTCGGTTCGGCTGCCATAGTCTCCAGCGAAACAGCAGTCGCCGATGTAGAGTCAGCGGTCGCCCGCGTCCTATCAGGCTTCGACTGGACGCTGGTTCCACCGGTGTCGACAATGCGTAAACCCTCGTTGGCGTCACAGAAAAAGCGGCTGCATATCAAGCGACCCATGAACGCGTTTATGGTGTGGGCTCAGGCTGCCCGGCGTAAGCTGTCCGACCATCACAAGAACCTGCACAATGCCGAACTCTCGAAGACACTTGGCAAACTCTGGAAGTGAGTAGCGCTAATTGTGCACGAATCGCTTTTGATGTTCTGAATACGGTAGGAAAAAACTAGTGGGAGCAAGATATCTCCTCGATTCAGGGTATTTGCTTGTGTGTCGAAATAAACACTATTGCATTGTATGTGGTCTACCACCGGTAGGCATTGGTTTGTTCTCTCAGTGCAATTTTTCCAGCAGGCGTCAAGCATTTGCAAAGAAGGCTCTTTACTCGGACTGTGAAAGTTGGTTCGACTAAGCCGAGGTCAAGGGCTCTATTAATTACCATGAGCAAGTAACGCGTGAAAATAGATTTTTGCCCGGAAGATTAAGGAAAAATAATGCCACATTCATCAAAACTATATGCGATTATCTCTTTCTAACTCGAAACGCCATCCTTCTGATTTGACATCTGATTAAGGATAATTACCATGCTAGAGTTTCTGACACCTCCTCAGAAATGAAGTCCTCAGAAATGGCCTCAGAAATAAATCAGCGAAAAACTATCGGAACTGCTGTGAAGCATCACAATAACGAAGACAAGAATAATTAAGGTTTCGCGTAGCAAAGCTCGATTTGTAAAGGACACCTAAAGGCTCGAATACAAGTTGCTTATAAATATACTTAAATAAGTAAGAACTTATAAATATGCCCTTTATGTATGTTGCTCTTTTGCTACATTCCAGTTAAAAGTAAGTCTACAGTGATAGGAGCACCTGATCCGCCTTTCTAATGGCTATTTATGTTAGGTCTTTGCTAAAAAAATATTCTTGAGGTTGCACAAAAACCTAGAAAGACACGTCTGGGAACGGAAATAAAAATGTCGTTAGTGCCTTACGTCGCAATACTAATAAGAGATGGTAGAAGCAGTAGCAGCTGAAATCACTTTTGCGCATATATAACTTTAAATAAGTAAAGCACACCTCAAATTAAAGCGTGCTCCACTTATGCAGAATACACATTCAAAATAGTGTGAGCCAAGTCAACACTCTTGGCGAGTCTGCGAAAGGTGCTCCGAAAGGAGGATTGGTAGACTCAGTATTGATTTTTACATGACACGCTCGCTGATAATGGTTCGAATTTGCACCAGTAGTGCGCGTTTTGAATTGGTATATCTTTTCATCTTTATTCAAATCATAAAAATGGAAATCATGGAAAACCTCGCAGAAGTCGGAGGTGGATACAGTTGAACCTAAACAGTTTCATTAATTTGGGTGGTTTCATCACTTTGCATCGTTTCATGTAATTTAAACGGTGATTACCTTTTGCGCGTCAGTCTTATAATAACGGACCTTCTACGGGTTCGAATTCAAAACCAATTAAAACCAATTGTGTAGAACAATGCACAGCATTGCGCCGCAATTGTGAAACGGCTTTATAACATTTAGGTAGCGAAAGCTCAACGGTTCCATTTCTCTGTTTACCAATTAGTTAAGGAGGTGTCTACTCCTATGTCTGTTGTTCCAGGCCAAGTGTTGAGAAAATGCATTAGACCAGGTAAAAAGACTAAAGTTTCGTTCTGTCATTTTATTTGTGATGATGAAGTCGATATTTCTGGCGTCTATTATACGCTATAAAGCATGAGTGAGTCACCTTAGAATAACGCTGTCATATGCAACTAGAGTAGTTGCCTTGAGTAATGCGCGTTTTCCGCTCTTCGTGCAATATTCAGACACCGGACGCTTAACGGCCAGAAGTCAGATTATGAATATTGTTTAAACGTTTGGTTTGGCGTAGACATGAGAACCTCTCTCATGTTTACCCTAAAAATAACGACATGATTGACAACTGGCATACAAAAGTATGCTCGTACACTACGATGCATTGTGCATTCTGGAAACGCCACTTCTTCCTCACTTCCGCTCAAAACATCATACGTTTTACTATTTGTTTTTGGAACTTTGGGCCTTTAAACTCATCTTTCAGTGGAATGACAGACCTATGCGAGAACTGAATCGAATGGCACACCGCGCAAACTAATCAAGGCCAATGTATTGGAATACGGTGATTATCTTCGTCAACAAGCGCGAGTCGTACTCTGTGTCTTTTGTTCGGCATTTGCAATTTTCGATATTGGCTCGTCACACTTACACAATGTTCTAACAAATACGTTGCCGTGACTTAGTTAAAGTGAGTATTGGTGTTGTTCGTTTTCTCCATGCAATCGCCGCGTGGTTTACGACGCGGCGTATGATTCCCTGCGAGGCCACACACAAACCTGATCGAAATATCGCCTAAATTCACCTAATTAGTGTTCAGCCTAAAAAGACCCTAACTGTCAATGTTGTAATCGTTAGATACCCAGTTTGAAAGCAGCCGTTTTGAATTGACGTTGGCCTATTATTAACAAGTGGCAAGATTGGATTCAGGGAAAAACAGACTCTGTGGGTCGATATCGTAACATATTCCTAATCCTATCTACTCGCGAGATCTATAAAAAGCGCGTTCTAAGGATGTTTCAGCCGTACAATCTAAAACATCCCAGAAATTACAGTATAATGACGTATTTACCAAAATTAATGTCGGTAGTAGTTTTTACGGGTGCCTTTTCCAATACCCTGGATAGGCGGTTGAAGGTTAAGGTTTTTAGCGAGATTACTTCGCTAGACGCAAGTGGGAAATGGGGCAGTTCAGTGTCATTTTGAATTTCAGACTTCCCAACCAAATTCGATATGCGACGGGCGTGAAGTCGTGTACTTACCAAGTGCATAATTAAATAAACGCTTCTCATTCCACAACCTCTAAGAACATTGTAAATGTTTGCTATGCGCACAGTTTTAGTGTACCTGAGATCACTATTAAGGACTATTGCCGTATTCCCCGAATAACGGTGTTTTCAACCGAGTCATAAAGATTGTTAACGTTAGGGTTAAACTCTCAATCAGTTTATGTTCACGTCACATTTCTCTCGAGCAATTATCGATTCAACTGCAAAATCCTATGTACAGGCACGTCCTTGAAAGTATATCAAACGTATGAAGTACTCCATGACCGAAACAGCTGTTCCCTAACCATTTCAACTCTTGTGTGTGCGTAAACCCCAAATAGTGCTGATATTCCCGGTAATTTTGCTCCGTTCGCAGGAAGTTGACAGACGACGAAAAGCGGCCATTCGTCGAAGAAGCTGAACGACTACGAAGTCTTCACAAAAAGGAGTACCCCAACTACAAGTACCAGCCGAGAAGGAAGGCCAAGACGGATGGAACGCCGACGGCACAGAGTCACATACAGGAGCGACCAGGAACGGACAGGAGCAACAGCTCGCAAGCGAGCTCCAGCACCAGCGGTCTTCGACAGAAGTCGAACAACCTCGGCAATGGCAGTGGCAGTACTGGTAGTATTAACTCTAGCAGTAGCAGACACCCTCCGTCCCATCGAAAGGGTCTTCGATCGACCGGGGAAAAGCTGTTACTGTCCGTTACTGCCGACTCAGCAGTTATTTCCGACAGAGGTCGACCCCTTGAGGTGGACACTCATCCGGCGTTCACACTCAATCACTCGAATAAGACGTGCGGGTCACTCTCGGCTAGTTTGCCGGTGGCATTTCCCTGTACAGCGAACTCGTACGTGAGCTACCCGCAGGCAGATGACTTGCACGACGCGTGGTCCTCATACAATAACGACGCTGGGACCGCGGGGGACCCCGGTGACAGACGAGGTGAGTGGTGTTTGAGAGATTGATCTCGTAATTGTTTTATGAAGCTGTTCGGTTACAACTCCGGAGCAAAAACCGGCTGAATAGTTGAGCCGTACGCATGATGGCTTTATGGGAAAAGTACGCCAGCAACTCCGCGACGCCCCCTGTGGCGCTGCAAGTGTTGGCCCTCGATATTTGTAAACGGCAAAATGGCTACGCTGTCCGTTATAGGCTGACTGCCAGAACCACGCATTCGTCCACGTAATGCCTAGTTAGCACGTACGTATCGCATGTCTAGACGCTACAGCTGACGACCTAATTTCTATTTCCCCATATGCGATGCGCAAATCTAGGTGGCGGCGACGGGGGCGACTCGTGTTCCTCGGCGTCGCACACCCCCCAGCCTCCGGATGGGTCCACGCCGCCCACTCGGTTTAGCAGGCCCCCTATGTCTCCGACGTACGGTCATACACCAACTTCGCATCACAGTCAGCATTTTCAGACCGGAAACAGCACCAATAAAAGCAATAAGCCATTTAATCGCCTGGTATGCTCTCGTAGCGTAACTTCTTCGCCGGGATACTTTTCAACGGGCCATAGTACCGACTCGGCCCAGAACTTAGTTACGGGCTCCGGCGGACAGCGGATCTCAAGTCCGACTTTGCATTCGGCACATCAGTCACTTCTGTACTCACCGCCCTCGCCTACATCGAATGTCACTGCAGGGGCGTCAACACAGATATCGCATGTGTCTTCCTTGGAGAGCCCGGTCGTGGCAGCAGGAAACTTGTTTCTACGAGCTAAGCCTGCGACCGGCGTCGCTGGTCAAGCGCTTGCGAACTGTGGTTCCACCGATCACAGATGGTACGAATTGGATACACCGTTGTCAGGCCAGTTTCAGCAGCATCAGCAGGCGCATCAACCGGCAACAACGTCGAGGTAAGCTGGGCACTTTGGCGGGTATAGAGGCAGCCTATTTCACTGTTTATGTTGTGGTTACTGTTTTCTTAGCCGACTAAAAACAGGTCGGACGTATATATGCCTTATTATGTATATTAAACATCTTGACCGGCACACTTTCAAGCACTTAAGTGGCTCAAAGAAACCCGGTAGGCCAACGATTGTGTTGAAGAAGCGTATGGATGTGTACTGTTTAGGATCGCGCACTTCATTTAATCTAAGACGCCCGAATTATTCGAGACTTTTTTAGGACACGCGGAATTTGAATTCGGATGTATGAAGGACGCTTTTACGGTTGCAGAAAGTACTTCTAAACTATTTACAGGTTCTAGAGAATTTTCTATCGAGCAAGAAGGCTACCAATTAAAAAAAAAAACCAATAGGAACCAGAACCCAAGAACTCGCTGCTGGCGTTTCAGGTGATGCTGAGGTCAACCTTAATGATATTAGAATAATAACCGCAACGTCGAATGCTAAATGAAGATTTCTGTTTTTGTAATTCGCAGATACCACGCGCCGGATACAGTTGCGGCATCAGACGGCACTCAGATGAGTCACCAGATGTTGTACCCGTCGCGTATGTCTCATCCGTCAACTTTGTATCCTCAGCACCGATCTATGCCTCCAGACGCACAGCATCCGTATGGAGCTGCGCTTACATCACAGCACGGAGCCTTCGTCAATCCGTACGGCGGAGTGCCAACACAACCTGAGTACCCAAATTATTTGTAATTCCTACGAATTCGAAGGGCTGGAAAGCTAGAACCTAAGTGTAGGCCCGCTTACTGAAGAACTGCAATAGACTTGCTTACTTTTAGCTCTGTTTTTGGTCTGATTAGAAATAAGATGCGTTTAATTACTAGTTCGGTGAGTACCTACCAGTGAGGGGACGAAAAACAAGCCGCACGGATAATCACCAAATCCTGTAGCTAGCAGCATATCCTGTAGCTAGCCATGCTATGGGAACGTGGGGTATAAATCTTGTGGCGCAAAATAAGATCAGCACCACAATCCTGTGGGAAATTTCGTTGCCGACGTATGGTAGAAAATGATCAATCTATACGCTGCACATGCGCGGCTTTCGCATACGTTGTAAATTTTTGTTTACTAATTCGCCAAATGTGTTCTGAGCACGGATTGGCAGATTCGTCAAGTGATTTATAAAAGAGTTTATTTTCAAGTGCATTAGGTAGCAGAGCAGAATATCTGGCGTCCTTTATAAGTGGATCAAAACACTGATTGATAAGAAACCGCGGATTTGTAATTGGCAGACAATATAACTGAGGATTACTTACAAAATCACCACTTTTGCTCAAGCATCAAATTCTACATCAGAAACTCGTTAGTGGTCAACACAGATGTGATCATCTTACATAATTCTGAGTCTAGCGCCGAATTTTTATTTAACTGTTTGAAGCTTAAGTCCCAGTAATACGAAACGTAGAAATATCAGGCCAACAAAACAAACTATCACCCGACATATCGTTGAAATATGCTTATGTAATTTACAAAAATGTGTAATATAATACATTGATTTTGTGATGATATATAACGCAAAGTAGGTATACTTTTCAGATATGTTTGCATTCACAACCCATTTCGCATTGTAAATACGAAAGTAATATACCACAGAATAACGGCGTGAAACTAAATAAATACAGAAGAGGTGATAGGGTGTATTATATTAGGATATACGAATGTATTTTTCTTGCTCTCTTGAATCTGTTCGTGCTTTAGTGAAGTCATAACAACAAATAAATGTGGAGTAAATAAAGATGGTCGAACAAGTATTTTCAGCTGATGATTTTTCATTCCAGACTTTTTAAGTATATACTAACATGCGATACGACAACAATGCACTTCGTGCTGGATGAGTGATGTTGTATAATATTTTACTTGTATGGCATCTGCTATATCCTGACGCGAAATTATATCTGTAGACAGCGCACAGGGTTTTAAATGATATTACCGCAATTTATAGCAATATCAAGACAAGTGTATCAATCTGTAATTACAACGTCGTATAATCACTAGAATCACTGTTGACAATGTTTCTATTTCCGATATGTGCAAGCACAGCACACAAAAAGCCGAAGATTTTAGCGATCGCGCATGTCTACGGAAGAAGAAAATAACTACGGAGACTCCGCCGTGACCACGGCACCTGCACGCCTTAAAGGAATTACACTGCAATCCAGCACGGTTACGTATTCGCTATAACGTACGAACTTTTGAATGTAATGGTAGCGTAAAATATCGTATGTCTGTTTTCGTCCGCTTTCGTATCATTAAAGACCTGTCATAACAACAAGAACGTTTTGTTGCTTTGGCTCCCGAAATCAGCAGCCACTATGAAGCGACTGCGTGGCGCACGCACGTATAAGTGCGACCAGGCGCTGCACCAAAATTTTATCCATTTCAATTCAGCAGCCCATTTCAACAGCAACTATTTCTAACCGTTATTGGTGAGTAATCTGGCACCACACTGTGCCTACTCACATGCCAGACATCATCAGAGGTCTATCTGTGACGTATAACAACAATTAACAGCGAGTGTGCGTCTTCAAGTGGAGACCCTTTGCGCCCTTCCGGGCATTTGACAGTCAGGTATGAAAACAGTCTTCGCCTGCAGAAATTTCTCATATTTGCGCATACACCACTTACACTAGACACATATTTTCTTGCGAATTATAAATAATGCTTTGCCACATTTTGCATAAAAATATGAGATCATTTCACTTAGCTACTGAGTTCCAGCATTTTCCCTTTGTACGGTTTACGTGCGTGTGCCTCTATCCCATCTCAGTATAACTACACGGAACTAATCACGTATGTTGTCGCTATCCAGTTTGACGAGACGATGAAGGGTTCCATTACTTCGTATACCGACGAATGCGCGCGACAAAAATACACCACTGGTTTTGCATTTACTCCCTCCACTATCTCACAATGCCCCCAACTACTCGTACGAAGGATATAGTAGTAGGCTAGTGATTAAGTTCACGTGCCGTGCTGTCGACTGAATATGCGCTTAGCGCGAATCACGAGGGCACGTGATAAGCTTTTCGAATATAGGCGACGGAAAACCGATTAACAAGACACCGATGTCCCACAAATTTATACTGTGTGTGGGACACTATATAAGGGTCAGACTCGGTCAGTTCCTCTATCTAAGGGTATCATTGTGCTGTATTCGGGCGAAATTGATTCGAGATAGAGGAGGCGAGTTTCAATTCTTTTCATTCGCTGTAGAAGCTCTAGCGAGGTAGGCTCCCCAGATCTCTTCTCGGTTAAGCTGGCGGAACACGATGGACACGTGAGGGTTGCTGCGGAAGAACTTTCCGGCGACGACCTATGCGACGGCATTTCGGCTGGCGCAGACCCTCCGCCAGTTGACGTGCTGGCCATTGCAGTGAATCTGTTCCCATTGCGATCACACTTAATTACCGTATGACTGACTGGGTCTGCCTGGAGGTGTAGCAAACAGGAAGACGTTTATTTGCAATGCGCGAGCAATTTGTCGAGCATCGCCTTTGACGAAGTTTTTACTTGGTAGCTGAGAAAGAGTTCAATTGTATATCTACATTGTGTCGACGCTACAGGTGTGTCAGTCACGGTGGTCTACAACGCGAGCCGTCCAACCAAACAGACAACCCACCTGGACGAAAACAAGGTCGTGTCAATAAACTAGGCAAGTTCTTAAATCGGACATTGAATATCATGTGTACCTGCTGTTTGGAAAGGCCAAGATGCTTCTCAACGGTCGTCAGCCTTGACTCAAGGGGATTTTCCTCTTCACGGCTTGAGTCTGGAACGGGTCGTTTCGCCGAATCCTGCGGGCCAACCTCGTTGTGCACTTGCTCCACGCCGATACGACGGTACCTTCACGTGTTGTGTGTTTATGCGGAAATCGAATCAAAGTGCCGTTTTTAAAACCAATTTCACTACAGTGTAGGATACGGTCACGATATGCCACGTAGATTAATATATGGTCTTCCAGTCATTACATGCATGGACGCGAAATGGAAATACTGCTAAATATAGAGCATACGAAACGCGAATGTGTTAAACAATTGATAAGAGTCCGAGTGGATTTTAGAATCTGAATACTAAAATACACTCGAGTTCCACTATATCCAACGTTATCAGTTACACGACGTGCAAGACGATTTTTGTACTCAAATGACGATTATTCGCTTGCGACACATTTTTCTAATAAATTGCGTTTTGAACTAAATTGAACCCTAACTAGGCTCCGAGACGAAAAAAACACATCAGGTTACAGAATCGCTACTCAGCTGAATGTAACTGATGAGCTTGATTCTCTCTTCATTCCTCTAACCGCGAGTGACTGTTTGGGGACGGTCTGCTCTTCACCCGTAGGTTCGTTTCCAGAAGCGAGAAATGTTAGTGCATGAGCACACACATTTTCGGGGTGTTTGTTCTTGACGTATATATATATATATATATATATATATATATATAGATTTTGTATATATTGTAGATATACAGATTTTGTACCATTCATGACCATTAATCTACGGTACGCCATCACGCTACCCTTACCGGAACGGTACTGTCCTTGAGCATTGCCCTTCTGGGACGAAAGAAACCATAGCTTCACGCTCAAGCTCCTTACGATGCAGAAAAGCTTCAATGCGACCTTCAAGAAGTTCTCTAGTTGCGGCCTTGATCTGCACCTGTCCACGATCTAAAAGGACAAACATAGACGAAAGTTTACTACTACTACTCTGCATGCGAAAATCTCTTCTTGGTGCAAATATGAGAATATAAAGGCTTGAACCTTCTTTCACACGTGAGAAGAGACTACTTCAATTCCAGCCTCTGCCATTTGCAAAGCAGAAAGGCGGAAATGCGATAAACAGGGTAATAAAATAAATATATAAAAATACATACAATAATTAGAAGTGTCTTCACGCTGACGTATGCACTAACCGCAAATGCTAGTTTTATATACTCCTCGCGCATATTCTAAAGAATGCTATATATACATATATATATATATATAACGTACCTGGATGCATTTTGCCAGAGAACTGAGCTATTTCCCGGCCAAAATCGTGCAACGCTGCGTGGACGGCACTTACATCCACTGAGCTGGCACTCGCTGGAGGCACTAACTCGAAGTCGATCAGTCCAGCTGCACTCAGTGCGTCCAAAAGACGTCGCAGCAGAATCAGACCGTGATCCAGCTCCATGGCGTTTCTTCTAATACTTCGTTGGTGATTTAGAGTAAGAAATAAAAGATATTTGATTAAATTTAGCGAAACTGCAGATGTTTTTGTTCGTGCAGCCATTACGCACTTATTATTAAGTGCGTATTCTCTCTCATTCTCATTATTGAGATATTGCAAGATAATTTAGCAAAAAGGGCACATGCTATATTTGTAAGGCTACTTAGGTCATTTTGTTTTTTCTAAATTATTAGGTAAATAATATTGAACGTCAAAAGCACTGGTTGTTTTTTTAGTTAAATAACGTAATAAAGGTATGTCAACTTAATTACCATGAAAAAAATAAGGGGAAAAGTGCAAAATCATAAACGTATTTGATCGTTTTTGGCTGGGGCGAAAAGCATAAACGAAGAGGACTGAGTGTACAACTGAGTTTCCCCACTTAAGTGTAATATTCCGTTGTTATTACAGTGTTTGAAAGCTCCAAAGACAATTCAAAGGATTGTTTAGCTTACTTTGTATTATATTGCAAAATAACATCATATTCGGGCAAAAAAAATTGGTCATCTTTAAATGATGCTCTTATTTATATGCACTTTATGTTAATAAGCCCAAAAAATTGCAACATTGTGTAAAAATGTATTCTTGCTTACAACTTAGAGATCATTCTTATGAAGTTTATAACAAAATTATTTGAAGAGAAAATAAGAGTGACTAGGCATTCGATGCAAACCGGCTAGAGCTCTCTAAACCCTCAGCTGATTACTAACGGCTATCGATACTTATAAACTTTAATGATAAATTGGCTTAACATCCATACATTCAATCCTATCAGAGTGGACCTATGTGGGCGTGCGCCACATTCGTGATTAATCGATTATGGAGTCGACTTCTTTTGAAAAATAGAAACAACGGTTGTTTACATTTCTGTGCAAAAGGAATGGACATGGATGTTTACCTAAACAATGTACTAGTATAAATTTAAGTTTGAAATATGCTTGGTGTGTACACGAACCGAGTCTTTGGTCTTCTGTTCGTCAATATTTTACTCATGCATTAATTCACCTCTACAGGCGACAACCTATCGGATCCACTAAACATATACCGATATTGATTTTGTCCACAACTAATAAAACATTTTTATTGATTGTGCTTAAAGAATTCAAACACGTGATTTCACGGAGAGGATGTTCCGTCGTTTACAGGAACGAACACTAGATGCAACATATCGCTAGAAAATGAGTCACAATGTTACACACCAGCGAATAGCGTATACAGTACTCTTTTCAAATACGACGCCCCAACAGTCACTCCGAACATAGGCACCTTCCAACTGTGACGCGTAAAATAGTCGGTTTCGACAGGCGATCACGTCATTAATGTAGGCACATTTCGAACGCGTTACTTTATCTAGACCGATAATAAATGTTGCCGGTTGAGGACTCTGCCGTTTCACTGAATGAGGAAAAAACTGAGACAGCAGCAATTACGTTTCTGTTCGCTAAAGCTTGCACCTCTGGCGCTTGGTCTGATCAGCTGCTAACGACGGTAGCTACCACTTCTTCCACCCCAGTGTTGACGTGAAGCATAACGTGTTGGTAGCGGTGCGGAGGTTGTTTAAAGCCCAGATTGGCCGGCGTTTGGTTGGATGATCCGCTTCGAAACGTTTCATCTCTACTTGTATTGCACATTTCTATCCATAGGAACAGTGTAATACGTTGTATCGGTGGAGTTTATTCGTATAGTTAAATTTCATACAAAGAATTTCAATACGAGAACCTCCCGCTCCTCGAACGGCCTCCAGCCTAAGTCCGTCCATTCGAGGTGGTCGTGAGTGCTGTACAATATGAGTTTCACAGCTGGAAACATAAAGCAGCGTGCTAATGGTTTTCGTAGCAAGGGAGCACCAGAGCTGGCTCCCCTTTATCAAAGAATATTTACTGCTAACTCTGACTGGCCCGATAAGGTGAGTTAGTGTCCGTTTCCTCATTCCCTGTACGCTGACTAATGTAGATTCCTTTTGCTGTGCCGTAGTCGATGTATTCGTAGAGCGGACGCCACGGGGGAAGGTTAGTGTTTAATAAAATTCCGTCCCAGGTTAAATTTGTGTATATGTATTTATAGATAGATGTCTGTAACATATGACAGGGAACGAGCGAAACTATTAGAGATCGATACGTGCCTGCAATTCGTTGTTTCTGTGACGCACGTAAATTAGTTCACAGCCTTATATTGACTTTAAAGCTATAACCCTGTGCGTATCGAATAAAATATTGAAATTCCCTCGAATTGTCCATGCTGTAGTGAAACTTAATTTTCGTTAGGAGAAGGCTCTTTAACACAAAGCGGACAACTGCTTGCGTACAACGTATAACATGCCCGATTTGGGTACAAAACCTAGCAGCCATAATTCGTCAATTCAGAAACGCTAACTGATTTCCTTGGTTAATTTTGATTTTGCTGCCAACATCTGGCTGACCGTGCGATGTTTCGCGATACGTCGGCTGGACATCGCGCACGCTGTATCCAAATTGGACGCCGTCGCAGGATGAATTCTTGGACGTCATCTTTTGGCTTCGGCAACTGTTTGCCGTGATAATCGGTGTCGTATGGGGCATTTTGCCACTTAAGGGAATCGTCGGCATTGTACTGTAAGTTGCTACCAATTAGGATCCAGCTTGCACATCTTTTCCTGCATGGGTATACTGTGAACCAACCCTTTTTCTTTATCTAGAAACGTAACGATATCCACTTATCCTATAAGAAGCATGGTCCAAATGAGAGCGACATTGGTACGTGCAAAAAATTATAATGTCGTATTTCGGTGTATCCGCGCAGAACAAATCGAAGATATCATACCTGGTTAATAAGGTAACCGATCATTCTTTTGAACGTAGTTTTCTGCAGTTACAGCAGCATCTTTCATGGTCTACAGATTCCCCTAAATACTGTGGAATCCCATTTGATTGGTATTACAATCGATTGCTGCAACTGGGCGCGGGTAACGCATGCACTGTATTGTGCTGTGTTATTATTTGTAATTTTTAGTTTCCTTCGATTGCCCACGGCCCATACTAACTCTTCATTTACTCTTTCAGCTTCTGTATGGTTAACACTGCATTGGTCTACATATATGCGTCGTACTTTCAGCAAGTGGACGAAGAAGACTTTGGAGATTCTTGGGAGTTCGCCAAGGAGGGTTTCATGACTACGCTAGCCGGATTTTTGGTCTCTTGGATCATTGTATATACATGCGTCCACGCTGAGGATCCCAGTTTAGCATAACACCGGAGCTAAGCCGAGGAGTAGTCGAGCGTTTTGAATATTTATGTAGACCTGTTTGTTGGATGTGATTGTGCTGCTACAACGGAAGGGAATTTCAGTACCTAGATAATTACACATCACCGGTCGGCAAAAAATAATGCTGCAGACTAAAATAAAACGCCTGAATCATTTTGCTGGGAGTGGCGTTTGATGGACAATGAATGAGTAGACATGGTGTGACATCTGCAACAAATGAAAATGATTTTGCTAGGCTGCTCGCGTATAATTGTCTTGTGCTAGAAATTCATATGGACGATATTGTATTAGTCCACGATTTTATTTCTACGATGGTTTAAGCCGGAGTAGGAAGCAGGATTGGCGTTTCTCGTTATTCGCGCTCCGTCCCTATTCGAAGATGAAGATCCGGCGTTGACTTCCCGGTAGAGACGAAAGATTTGTACGTCTAGCCGATCAAGGTTGTCCCCTTCCGTTGTTAGCTGTTGCCGCCACTACTGGCCATAATGATAAAGTGTGACAGAAGTACACGATGGCAACCGAGGTCAACGTAGGGCCTCTAACTACGGCATGTATACCAATTACTCGCGCAATCGTATCAGCAATGGCATCGTGTGTTGAGCCAAACGGTGATGTCGAAAAGTGGTTATATCTACACTGAAAATCGAACGAAGCATAATAATAGCGTGTTTGAATTCCAATGTAGCGTGAAACACAAGGGGAAATTTTTCGTAAACCTGTAAAGTAGATAGTTGTTAAGTGTAAGAGCAATTTGTGAAGGCTTACGTTATTGTAATCGTTAGAGGAATGGCATCTTTCGACTTCATCGTTCATGTTTTACAATTCATTGTTTATACCTGAATTGGTTTGCAAATGCGTTCTGGAATTTCTATGTGGACCAAAAGATATTTCTGTGCGCTTGTTGTGTACCCAGGTAGAACACACTATACTGAAAATAGGGATCTCGCATGCGTGGTTGACTGGAGTGAAAGACTGCCCTTGGTTAATTTTGACCGACACGTATGAAATAGGAAGAATGGTGTTATCTACGACGAGAGTGCAACACTAGCATATATAACCGAGAATTATTTATACTTCTAATATGAGCACTAAGCCGAATGAAATAACGGAGATTTTAACAGTGAAAATATATTAGGGCAATTCATTGCATCATTGGCGGGCGCAACACACTGCAAATGGAGTTAGTTTTAGTTACTGCTTTCACTAATTTTTTAATTGTATGGATTAAGAAAGTATTGAAAATTACACGCGTATACATTTGCGGCACACTTTTAGGGGGAGGCCGGTGTAATATAGATGACATAAAAGGAGAACACGGTAAAGCGTGTTACATGCCGCCTATGATGTGGAAACCACTAGCGTAATGTAATAAATGCGAGGGGATTTTTTAAGAATTTGCCAAAAGTTGTCCTGATTAATGTCGACTATGCCTGGTAAAATAATATATTTTTGTCTCTGATAGTGCAATATAAGTAGCATAATCGTAATTTTTATCCTTATCGCCAGGACCATAATATCGTTTTAATTAAGTTTGTATGTTTACCCGTACCGATAGCTCTATACAAAGCTGAATTGCAAGGTTTCCAACTGTAGAAACGCGTGTACCGTGCAAATATTCAAAAGATATAAATTTTGAAAATTGCATGCCCAATGTTTATGCGACTACAGTACTTTTTTAAGATATCTAGCAATCCATGAAATAATAAAAAACAACTAGATGAGAAACCTAGTGATCTAATTTTTTTCGTTTTGCCGCTTTCTTTTGGTATGTTTAACTCCGGGTTTTTTGAGAACACAATAATTGTTATGACTTATACTCAACGTTTGACTGTCCTAGGTACCACACGAAATCTGGCAGGTTATCAGCAACAGTTCAAATCGTTTACCTTGAATCACGTAAAAAAAACCTATATGCAAACACTGCGATTAGGTATGCTCAGGTAACACCATTTTATCGTACAAAAATTGAATGTCGTCTGCGCTTTATTGAGGTCCCTTCTCACAAGCTTCTGTTATGTCTCACGGTTACCGCGTTGTTCCGCCTGGTTCGCAAGATAACCTTGGAAGCAGAATTTGCAATAACCTTATGGTGTTTATTTGCCATCAAATTACCATGACATTATTTCTCTATTTATGTCTCTGACGGATTTTCGAGTGAGTACAATTTAAATTGTTCCATAATGCAATCTTTGGCCCCGCTATAAACTACGCTAAGCCTTAAACTGAGTCAAAATAACCAAGAATTGGAGGACCTCTCTGTATATCTATCTGCCGCTTATCTAGGGTGGTAGCCTACTTTGGATACATTGTACCGTCCTACCAGATATATTGCGCGTTTCCTCTTTATCCAGGTGGTTGCGATCACATAACACTTCATTTCAACAGGTTGGAGCATATAGGCAAGCCGAGATAAGCAGCTCTCATGGAAAGCTTAGATAGAGCTGGTAGAGCAAACTGCATGCAAACTACACCGAGTTCATATGCTCAGGCAACCTTTCTTCTCAATTCCCTCCGAGGTCAATATATCGTGCTAAAGAGAGGTGGTAATGAAACACGGCCGTCAGACTCCTGGGTAGTTGCCCTACTGTGATACGAATCAAGCGTTCGTGCGGTTGATCGTTATATGCAGACGAGAAAATGTAGGTTTCAAGTTTCCTTTTTGTTTAACGTACAAACGTCTTATTGAAATACTTCCAATAACCTTTCAAAGATCATTTTAAGGAAGAATCATATCAACAGTAATATGCGCTTTTCTTATAAATCGAGGATCACAACGTGATGATGCGTGTAAATGCGTTGGATGCTACACGAGAGACCGACGAGGCATAGTTTTAGATCTCACTATGGATGAAAGGTCAAGAGGTTAGCCTAAAACTTGATGGACAAAAATGCCAACATACATATGCTAACATATTTTTCCTAAACGAAAACGCGTATCGGCAATTCGCAATCGAAAGGTTTGAAACGACTTTCGCAGCAGCTGTCCCATGACTTGAATAGGGAATACACGTGCCGAACGACTACGCTTTGGAATCGCTCTAGTCTGCCATAGCGAGAGATTATTAATTTGAAAGGTTTGTCACGTAGCTTAAGCCTATCGTTAAATAATCGCTAGGGCGATTTCTTAAAAATGCGTATGGGTTTATTATGTTGTCACACTCTAACGTTGTCTGGCTAACGTCTCTGGAAGGGTCTCGCAAGCTCTTGTTCAACTTCTTTTAATGGCGAGCTAAGTCTTGAATCACAAAAGTAACGTCGACACCAGTAGCCAACTTGTGATCGTTGTCAGACTCACGACCACCAAGTTATAGATAATCGAAATTTATTTGTCATAAAATTATAACAGCAAAGTGGTTTGCAGCATAAAGTGCTTTGGCGATATTACCGACGTTCGGTGCTATAAAAATTGTTTTACCGATAAGGTCTTCTATCCACACTGCGTTCGGTTATCACTGTTTAGAAAGGCGCAGGTGACTAGCTAGTAACTACCTACTTTATGAATGCATGGCACGTGATGTCCGTGGGGTAGAGTTAGTCAGAATGACAATAATTCTTAAGGGACAGTACAACTTTACAGCACTGACTGTCCGAGTTTAGCTCATAGATTGTGAAAAAACAAAATTGCTTTGTTTGTATTGTTGCCTCTCATCTATGTCGCGTATGTATCTTTTAACTGACATATTTTAGATGCAGAGCGAACCAGCATAACCTCAGTTGTTTAGTTACATATTCCAACACTAACTTATCGACGTTAATAAACTTTTGATTAGGCCAGCAAGGTCAGCTTGTTAACGTCACATGGTAGCTGTTGATGATTGGAATCTCCAGCCGTGTTTATGTCACCCGAAGTTTGACAAAATAGGTAATCATTTGATCTTGATGCAACGACTACTCAACACCAATGAGTTTTCCAGAGTGGCCTATACCATATATTTCTACACTTAATTCTCCTTATGCGCTGCACGCCTTTACATGCAACGTTCTTTCAAAACAAAATGTCTAAATGTTGACACATTCGGGCGCCTTGGGAAATTCCTAAACATCTTTCAGCACTTCCAAATTTTGCACAGGGGAAACTGCGATATAGAGTTCCGTTTCACGCTAAGTTTACAGTTATGTAAATCGATCGTATAGGTTCTTCATGTGATTCGCACACGTTAATTACTGTCGATATTCGATATACGAGTCCAATTAGCTGAAAGTTTAAAATTTCTGTGTTGAATAGGAAAATGTACAATGTTATTTTTCTCGGCATCCACTGATTCCTTGTACAGCTATTGTTCCAAAACGATTTATGGCCAGCTCCAGTAGTAAACCATTAAGGTATTAACATTTAATCTAAGAAGTAATCAGATGCCCTCAAAAAATCAGTATTGTATTCAGCGAGCTGTAGGTTACTGAGACTTTAGTTTACGCCTTCACCTTAAAATACGTGTATGGACACACATTTATGGACATGTAGACTACGGTATACGCGCTTTTTCTTACTCACTTCACTAGACCACCGTTTACTCCCATCAAAGCTTCAACGTTTTTCCTAAAAGGTTAAATGAATGCAGCGTTTTAATCGCTCAGTTGAGTCATTCTTTGTTTTGCTACGTTTTTACGATCCAGACAATGCCATGGGGGAGCCATCTACAACTGTCTCATCTATACTATGCGTTCAGAACAAAGCGTTTGAGATTTTTACAGTGGCGGTACGATTCGTGCTCATTCCTAGGGGCCAAAATAACCGAACGCCAGGCCGACGGTTACCAATTGACGCAGTATTAAGGATGGGAAATCTTGCCATTTTTCCGAAGTGAAATCGCGCGGTCAGTACTTTAGTGGCTTTTAAACCCGAATACTACAGATAGAAGTGCTCGTTCGAAATACGGAAACAATCGACCATTTTTTTGGTGAGGAATTCCTAGTAGGAAGCTTTTATTGCCAAAGAAACGTAAAGGCTCGTTTATCTTTATGCACTTGTCTACGGCAGACGCTGCTTACTATTTTACAAAAGCAAAACATCTCTCAGCGTCAACATCTCCCCTAGCAAGGCTATCGCCCGTAGCACTTTAGGAGCTGAAAGGAATGCTAGGTAATATCATTCGCCAGGGAAATCGGAGCGCCCCTTTTTGTGGACATAGAGCCAAATTACGTATCCGCTTGACACAGCAGAGTTTGCAAACGTATCTTGTGTTGCGTGTGTAGACATCTGTTTTCAAAGCGAGTGTGGGAGCAGCTTCCTGAAAGGTCTTGCTAGGAGAGGTTTAGGTCGCTGCTTGTAGTGCAGCAAAGCCCTCTACATATTTTCTGATCATTAAAAACGTACTTCGGTTAATTGAAAGGTTGTAGATGTCATGATAACCACTGCAATATAATTTTTGTTCATTGCGTATATTTCTCCGATTGGAAGTTTGCTGTATGACATTTCGGTATGCAACTGTGTTATTGGATTCTGTTTATTATGGAAATTGCTCCATTTACGAAAGGGAAACGCGAGTAAGCTGCATTTTTAATCAAGCGGAACTTTTTTTTTCACGTCTTTGAATCTTCTGTCGTAGTGGTCGACTTAAGGACCTTTGTGCATATTACTTCACTAACGATATCCGCTTTAAAAGGACATATAGTGATATGTAGTATGTATATATGCATCCAGATCGCAATTCGCAATGCTAAGATTTTTTATGTTTATAGTTTAATGATGGGTCCGTTAGACAGTTTTCCGCATGGTGCCTTGACTATCCAGCCAACGCCTCTTGCAACTGCACGACTAGTTTATGTAGTAAAAACCGTCCTTGTGCATATTTGTAGTGAAAAACTATGTGTCATAAACGTGGAAATATTTTTCTGCTCACCAGTTCTAAGGATGTCCGTTTTACAGATGCCCAAATCGAACTCAGCCAGTTTCGTACCATTTTATGTATTCGAGCTAACTGTTTGTCCACGGGGACTGAAACGCCACTAGAACTCTCCTCGTACTAGAACTATTTCTTTCAAAGGAATGAGGATTCAGTTTCTTTTGTGTGTTTCAACTTCGAAGGCGGAGTGTGTTACTGCCGATGGAAGCAAAGTGACGCAACTCTGAGCGACCTTCAAGAAAGTTGTATTCATATCGCGTCAAGTTTCGCCACGATCACCGATGAGATGGCACTTCACCTTTCCGCAATGCAAGACGCACACACGGTTAAAGAGTAAATCATAGCAGTAGCGACTAGGATCCCAGATTTCATCTAAATGTGCGAGCAGAAGCCCATCTGCCTCGGATGTAGATAGAACAAAATTGTTATCAGGCACATCTATTCTTCTTTGCTATACAATAAAAAATACTGTTTCTGCATATTTAGCGTCGTTCGTCGCACTATTACCAGTTGAGATTTGTCGCACAGGTTCGTAAATGTGTTTCGCTTAAAAAGCAATTAAATAAAGCTAGCCATTTCTATCGGATGTGGTGGAAAGTTGGTATATTCGAAAAAATCGCTAAGTCTGGGGCGAGCAAAAAAACGTAAGTAAACTACACTATGCATTTTTCACAACATAGAGGCGATTTAGAAACGGTTACGTCGTTTTTCGCAAAAGTTCGCTGTCAGCGATCGCTGACTTGGCAGGTAGCCATCACGAGGAGACGAAATTGGTATTATTTTGAACAAATGGGACGGCTCCCTCGTTATTTGCCGTGCCAAGCTGTACACCCAAAATGAACTACTCAATCACAAACATGTCAACAGCTGGCTTCTACGAACGTTCGATAAGCTCGTGAAGGTCATGGTACTCTTACATTTATGCTGCTGAAACGAAAAGTGCAAAATTTTATATATTTATATATATATATATATAT
>MNPL01021740.1:950-17226 GCA_002081605.1 Tropilaelaps mercedesae
GCTATCACGGGGGTCGCTACAACTATTACATTCCAGTTACATACCAGTCAACGTACGGAGAAAATCGGTTTGAACTGCCCATATTTAACCGTTACTAACACGATTGTAACCATCACTAAGACTATAAACAACATTGACGATAGCGAAATGGGCTATATCGCATTTGAGCGAGAATGAACTCCGAAAAACCGAATACCTACCGAGCGTCACGGGTGTCACGGAGGTCGGCCACGCGATGGTAGGTTCCGAAGTCACAATCGCGAGAGTCCCGTGTACTATGCACGTCCGTATTGATGACCCTCTGTCGGTCCTCTTCGACGAAATGGTCCTCTAACCACCTGGAAGCTCTGGAAGATACGAGCAGCAGAAAGCAGCATTGGAAAAGGATATTCTTTACGTCTAGATCAGGCTGATAGGTTAAGCAGCTCCTCCGATCAGAAACCGTCGATAATAGCACAGTCGACAACCGCGAACGCGACGGGTTCCTAATGGTGAAGAATAAGTAAATTTCAACATTGTTCAAGCGTCAACCGTTTTGGCTGTTATAGATTCTGGCAGTTAAGCCAAGGCCACGCTCGAATCAGATTCGAAGCTATCCTCGGAGCACGCTCTGTACTTCGGGAACATGTCTGTATATTCACGACCACCAACATAAGTTATCAAAATAGAAGTACGTAGACGGCGTACCTATTAGTGCCTTCGATGGGTCTCGGGTACTCATCTTCGTGACGAAGATCAGTGGAGTGCCGATTGCTCCCCTGCGTGATCTGAAGGTAGGTCCGATCTTTGTTGAGCTTATCGGACAGATACTCGAACTTACCTCGCCCGTCATTCAGGTACTCGAAGTTTCTGCAAACAACCGAGCGAACAGCTTCGTCTCAATCAGGACGCGTGTATTTGTTCTCATTACGACTTACAGACCTAGTGTCATTAGCTAAAGGTGTCCGCGAAATGTCTAGGGCACTGTCCACGTCGATATCCTACCTGGAAGTGGAAGAATCGTAGGCCGGTCCTTCGCGTTCTGCGTACTCTTCCGGCACTTCATCGTCGCTTTGTTCCTCGTGGAAGTGCGTACGCGTTTTCTGCGTGTTCGCCTTTCCATCGACGTGTTCAGTCAACTCCTTGATGCGGTCTTTGTCGGTCACACGCTTGCTTCGGGCGCTGCTCGAACGAGACGACGTACAGAAAACGATAGTGTCATCGAGGGCAAAAGGTCAGGTATTCAGCTGAGGTATTCAGCTGCTTTCAATCAAAAAAAAAAAGAAAAACAGCATCATCAGCCTCCAGTCACATTGACTCGGAGCGACGGGTGACAGAACAGGGCTTTGCGTATGGGAACTCATGTGCAGAGGCGCTCGGCTAGAGGCCATCGGCCGATGTACTCACTAGTTCCAGCAACTAAACTATAATCGAATTCCCTAGTAAAAGCAATGTACAGCAGTACCATTTTCGCTCGTGATGTCGTAGAAACGGACAGCCAGGAGCCCTTCTAGATACGGGACAGGATAGACCGTATGGATAAAAGCAGACATGACTCTGTGTGGCTCTGGGGTCGTTCAAAAATTGACAAAAGAAAAGTACACGCGCTGTTTCTCTCGTTGGCCGCTCAAGAAAATAAAATGTAACCGCAAGCTCGTATGTCTGTGGCATCTGTGACTGTCACTGCCGACTGTCGATACGGTAATATTCGAAAAAAGTCAATTTTGATGGACGGCATAAACGATGCGCGCATCGATATTGCGTCCATCGTCGTCGTCATCCTGAGCGTCAAAGCGGTGGACGACGCCGCAGAAAATCTTGGCGCCTGTCTCCTGCAACTTCGGACATCGGAAAAACCTGAGCCCGCTAAGAAGGAATCCGACACGGGAGCAGATCACTGTCATACCCCGTTGACAATTCAATGTGCCCACGAACGCTGTCAGAGCGGTGGCATTTTTGTGCCTACGTGACTCCTTCCCAATCGATCAGGCCATGCATAGGCACACGTTTTTCTTCTGACAAGCAATAAAAAGACAATCGGCGATTGTTTTGCGAAGAAACATGATTTGCGGCTGGCAGACTGCGTCAAATGGACTAAAATGTAACTTCTGCAGAGCGCATTCGCGTCCTATTTATAAAAAAGAGGGAATGTGACGTACAATGTTAGTCTATCTCATCAGGGGTCCCCCTGTGAAACTGAAGCACCGACGCTCGGGAAAAGCTGTGCTGTCCATGCGGATATATTCCGAGAATGTATCTTTATTTCCGGCCTCTTTTTCTGCTCAATTATGTTGTTGCGCACGCGAAAATGACAAGCTCTGTATCCAACAGGTGAGGACCAAGTTTAACCAGTCTGCCAGCCGGCCCACGACGGCTCTACAACGACTCAACACGGTGGAGAAGCTTCGTAACCATAGAATTAAATCTGTGTCCTTGCCCAGAAATCCGTCCACCCTTGACAACTGTTATTGTTGTTATTATGCTAATATGCGCGCCAGTGAATGACTGCAGGTAATAGCGAACCATCTGTCTGTTCACCCGGTTCGTTAGCGTTAACGATTCTGGGCATACAAATGAAACGCCTACGGAAATAGATAATGCCCTAATTATTGCTGTGTAACTAATAATAACTAAGCATGATGGACCTACAAGGCTATAAAATGCTAAGCAACTGTTGCAGTTCTTTTCAAATAAACCAGTAATAATAATAACAATAACAATAACAATAGTAACAATGATAGTAATAATAATAGTTAAATGGTTATTCTCCGTAGACGTTATGATCTTGCGAAAAGACACGCATACATTATAATAATTTTCGTCATAATAATAATGATGACGAGCAAAAAGTAATGTGATGAATGTATGCCTGTATACCTTTAACTTAAATAAAGAAGATTGCTAATTCTCCTATCACGCTAATATCTGTCTTATATATTACTAAAACGTACATAACTCACATGATCTCACAGCCGTTATCCACTATAGGTTATTGCATACAATCTATTCCTACGCTCTTACGCTACTTGAAATCACCCGGCCGTCTAATCATCTGTTACCTTTACCGGACGTCACGCAGATTTAGCAACAGCTATAAACGGGTACAGAAGAAGTATATTTGAGCTTATGTAATGCTGCAAGGACCACGATATCCAGATTGACCTACCTGTAATGCGTAACCTTTCCCTTAAACTTATGCGGATCACACAAGGCCACTTCATCGCCGGTGAGTGCCAGCCGGTGGATGCTTTCGATGTTGTCGAGATGTCGCTGATCTTCGTCGTGCATTTTAATGTTCTCTTCTCGGCTCTCGCGCGATATGTGATGCGTCGTCGTTTTGTCGTCGATGATCCGCTCCGACCCCGGTATCTTCACGTAGCCCAACGGAAGCTCCGGCTCACCAGAGGTCCTAAACGGGATGGGGAGAATATATCGATGTTTACACCGCTGCTTACGTTCTCCCTCATGCTCGCGTTCGTAATTTTTGCTTGTTCAAGAAATTTCAAATTAGTTTGAATAACGCAGCATCGATCAAGCACCTGCGATACGGTAAATCGCCGTGTATCCAGCTTTGATGGGGGCATCGAGCGGCTCTCAATTTGGTAATAGTTCATTAATTAGCGCAATAACTTATTTGCGTGTTATTTGGCATGCTCTATTTGGAATCAGGGTCACGCCGACTGGCTTCACTGAAATCGGTGCCAGGGAGATCATTAAGATACCAATGAACCCAAAATCATTCAATTAATAGGGTTCCCATTTTCTCAGTGTGGTCTGGTATACGTACGTTTACCTTAGTTACATGTCAGCTGGTCGATTAATTAATTAAGATTAACGTACTTATGATTGGTGTCCTCCGATTCCTCGACCTTGTTGTCCTCACGCGTTCGTTGACTGACCTGAGGCCCGGAATCGGCGATGACCTTCCCATCTTCGAGGACCAGTTGCCGCTGAACCCGTGTTTCGATCTGGCGGGTTTTGTGATTTACGGTCTTTTTCGATGTGGTCCACTCCTCTGGTAGGCGAACGATAACCAGGTGTTTTTTAACAGGTGTTTAAGCAGGTGTTTTTTCGTTTTACCAAACACTAAAAGTTAATTGTAATGCAACCAATAAAATGGAGAACCGTATGTTTATAACGGAGATGTTATTCGCCTACCTGATTTGTTCGCCTGGATTACGTCGCCCTGTAAATCAATAAAGAAGTCGTAACACATGTGAGAGTATGCACGTATGACTAACATGATATATAGTACAAACAGGCCCACATGTATATACAAAAACAAGCGTTTGCTCGACTTTTTAAGCTGCTCCATGGATACACGTATTCAATAAATCTACCTTATTATTATTATTATTATTTTGCTGGCCAAATAGTGGACTTTAGCATTCCCCCTTATGCACACAGGTCGCAACATTCAAGAGCGGATAGCCACTAAAGGCTTTTGTTATTCGACTAGCTTTGTCAACCAGGATTTATCTATCTGTATATTTAATATCACATGTAAGCACAGTCTCTACAACCTTCCAATGTGACACCTATTGCTACGTTCTCTCAATCTGCTTGGCTACAATGAAGATTATAATCCATCACTGATCATGGAAGCAACCTGAGCTGTACGCCACCTGCGAACAGCTAGCGATTAGTCGTTCCACATCAAAACGCCATATTTTCACTTCAAGCCCGTAAAATCCGATATCGCTGATTCAAGAAACACCTGGCCACCGGTGCTACTCTTGATGTTGCCAGTACTTACAGCGGGCGACGCCGTCCGCAAATCCCATGACGTTTGTGGAACAATCCGATTGTCAGGCGTCGCACTTCGATAACTCGAGCGATCCATTTCGCTCGACGCTGCTTTCTTGCAATCCAACGCTATGGAGCACTTCCTCGACGGCCTTTGTCAGCGTCTCCTGCCTGTAAACCCTAAGAACGGCACACGTCGCCTGTGAGCAGAAACTAAAGGACACCTCAAAGTACGTCTTTTCTCCACGCCTTTTCAGCACCTCGTTGTTCTTCGGTCAGTTCTTCGCACTAAAAGTGCAACCAGAGACCCTGGGACTTCTGATCGTCTCGCGTGCCACGAACATATGAAAACGTCGGCCGTGTTTTCGCGTCGCGGTCCCTCTGCGAGCCAGCCTAGTCACTTGCGTTGCGCTGCGAATGTATCCGCTGACGGCGCGTTTCAAGATGACGTTCGGCTGGTTTGGTCTTATTTGGCCAGAGGCGTTCCGTTGGCCGGTGGTTCGATGTGGCGATTTGACCACGGCCAACAACGTGTACCGGCGTGCTGGCGTGTACAAGCTCGCCCGCGCCAGAAATCCGGCAAGCGGGCGTTGCAACGGAGGGCCGGCAGATTGTGTCGAAGCCGTGTCGTCCTTGGCAGCGTGTAGGACGTGCTCCCGTGGGATCACACCGTAAGGCCCTGAGATGGTCGGATTGGCGTACGGTCGCGTCTGAACGCTGTGGAAGACACAACAGACAGTGTGGGGAACGGAGCTGCGCTTAGACAAGGGCGGTCACACAAATAAGGTACACACACATACATACCAAAGACATACGATGTCGTCAGAATAACACGGGCGAGCTCGAGCACGCAATGATACGACATGGATCTACATACGCGCTCGATAGAGTAAAGGAGATACGGGGTAAACGTCAACCCAGCGCGAAGTACAAAACACTAAAACATCCGGAAGGGGCGAACGCCACAAACGCAGAGGTGGAGCCACGCCGAAGACTTTGATGATGCTCATAAGTGAGCGTAAACGCGAATCACAGCCAAACAGAATGGTAGCGACCGATCATGAGCGGCTGCAACTGGAGTTAGAGCGAAATTACGCCACGGCCGTTTCTGTCGCCAAGCCAGTAAGCGGCTTCGCGTTGCCGCGTCAGCGGGCGAATCTTTGTGCGAATGTCGCTAACCTGTTTCATAAATTCTAAGTTTGGTAGTGACGCTCCGATCCGCACTTATCTTCAGAACGTCCGACGCGCTAATCGCTCCGACCCGACAGTACATAGTAGGGGGCCAAGGTGGCCATGTCGATGACATGTCGTACCGGCAACGCGGACCCCTAGACGCTCCGCCATTCTGTTCCTGTTCCACCCATTAAAATCCTCCTCAGCATCTTATCAGATAAGAGTTTCGTCCGCGAGCAACCGCTGAACACCTGGAGTTTCGTTTGAGAGCAGATTTTCGTTTGGAGCAAAGCGAAACGAAGTCCGAAGTTCACGAAACGATTCGTAGTCGAGCTCCGATCACGAAGAGCGTGGCCATTCGTCGTTGGATATGCTGCCTTCATGACGCAAATCCACCTAAATATGATTCAAATATGTGATAGCATCCTGTCGTCGCGTTAGGCTAACAAAATACAACAGAAGCTATAGAAAAATGGCACAAATGCTTCGGTTGCCGTCATACGCGGCCAGATTCTACTTCGTTGCGTCCTCCCTGCCGCCGATCATGTCGCCATAGACATTGCTTTACTTTTAACATTTTCGTTTGCACGGGGACCGGCCGATCAAATGCGGACTGAGAAAAATTTGCCAAACGAAAACGATAGGCCATAGTGTGAGTTGATTTCGCCACGATGTTGTTTGTCTCCGTCGGGCATCAAAAGCTGCTCTCATGTTGACTGCGGCCGGCTTCGAGCGTCCACACGATCAGGCGAGACGAAGGCTTCTCGCGAAATTCGCCTACGCCATTCTGACATCGGGCGATTTTGTGTCGCTTGACAGAAGAAGCGAAAAGTTCCGTACCACTAGAATAGGCCAAGTGGGATAGGGCTAAATAGGGCAGGTCACGATTACGCATACAAAAAACGCCCTTTAATTACAATGACTGTGATTTACGGACGTTGAATCAAGTTCAGTTGTTGCTCTTGCGTCTTGCATCTTGTTGCTCTAGCTCTCACATCTTACGAGAGGGACAGGGAGTTTACGATTAAAACAGATAAACTTAAAAGTAGGCAACTACGGAATAATATAACTTTATTTACTGCTCAGAGAGAGAGAGAGAGAGAGAGAAAAAAGAGAGAAGTATATTTTTTATTGTGATTTTCCTGCCATCTTTCCAGGTTCTAGTGCGGGCAATTTGATATCACAGGTTGACCCTCGCACCCGGTAAAGCCTAATTGTAAGCGTAAATGGGACCAGGCACGACCTAGCAGTGTAGGATACGCAGACCATATGCATGATGCCTGAACAATTTTACGACATTTTACCATTACTCAGGTAGGCCACGCTTTGCGAGCAAACCGTAGGCTAAAGTAACAACATCAGAGGTCGTTGGCTTGTTGCAGATCAAGGCTTTGTGAAGTTATGTTGGCCGAACAAGTACTTTTGGCAGGGAACAAATGAGGAGAAGCCTTCCAAGGTTCCATTCTTGATAACCTTATGAGTTTGTAAATGACAATGACTCAGCAAAACCTCGTCTATCTCAAGTAGCTACCGAGCCCAAACCTATTCAAGCTGGCAGATACCTGATTAGCTCGCCGTTTGCCGTTCCCCGCTACGACAGCAACCTGGCGGCAGCGCTGACTCGTCAGCCAGCAGCGAGTCCTTGAGGACACTAAAACGTTTGCCGTGTCGTGGGTATTCTGTCGACTGGATTTCTGTTACTGACAACAAAACCCATACGGCCTAAATTCACCGTTGGTGGTACGGGGTCTCTAGTGAGCAGGTTAAAGTCGCCAACCGGCGCGCCCCGAATAGGGTCGGGATGTTTACGATAGTAGAGACAACGTACCCGTAAACGTTGGCTGATGCTCAGCCCTGAGAAAGCTTTGGGATATCGACGCAACCTCGCGCAATTCGAGGGACATATCCCCTTCTGCCATCTATTCGTATAGGTGAGTTTACACGTTGTCGTTGAGCATCTAATCAGACTTCGCATGTGCCAAAAACTGAGGACAGCACTCCTCCGTGTCAATGGAATTCTCAAGCAATGAAAAACTAAGAGATGTGGCATTGGTTGAACAAAAATGGCTGCATATACTGTTTCGATGTCAAACCTAGGCAATCCTCTATCGCTGTTTGACAGTTGTACCGTCTGAACGTTAGGATGACACTTAAAAATAATGTTAGCCAAAAAACGTGGTGACATCCCATTGCGTCACACGTGCCTATACGGAGAGCCTAAATGGAAAACCGCTATTACGTTACGTCCTGTCACCCGCATTGTGCCACGGGCCAAGTGACGGCTGTCATGTTTTGATGCATCCTAGCCACCATAACATGAAGCATTGTCCATAAAGCATAATAATATTTTATCATTTTTTTAATATATAATGCGTATACATACCACACAATTATTCGCACATGATTATCGTCGATAAGATCGTTACCGTCGTGATTATTCCCGCTATTACCGCTCCTGTTCTAGCCTGCGCTAATGTCGGAAGCCAAAACGAATATATTTCTACAAATAATAATACCGAAAGAGGAACGTTTGAAGCGTGTGATTACCACGCCTGTATCGTACCATGTTGTTGTCCTACGGCAATGTCAATTACTGTATCAGGTGATTCGAATTCCGATTGGAGAGCAACGATTTCGATACGAACACCCCGCGTTCGAAACCCGTAACCACAATTCAGCTGCATCGCATGCTTCTATTATTCTGCATACTATATTGGCGTCCGGTCATTGTCGCCAAAGCACGAAGCTGTACTTCAATACGTTCATTTGCAGAAAAAAAAAAGAAAACCGAGAGGTGAGTGAACCCGTTGGTGGTGGCGTGACGGTTAGGCAAACGGAAAAAGCAAACGCTACAGCGTGAGAGTTCTGTTTATAGCGATGACCCATCGGAATGACCTCTGCGTTATCTGCATGCGGCTGTATCGGCATATGAGTACGTTCGGTTGATATTCCTTCTGCTGCTTGTATGAGTACCGCAATTGGTTATAGATAGCGTTTTATTTCATGAGTTATGACTAACTGGACGTTATATATTTCGTTAACCATAATAGCAGGTGAGCCACAGTATGTTGTGCGCAGAAACAACGGTATATACGATTCTTCAATTTGCTATATATATTTGCATGCATATCGATACAGTAATATGGCGGTACTTTCATCACACGCCTTTTGCACGAAAGCAGATGCTCTTAATGTTGTTTTTCGCTGGTAGCGAATAATCACTTATGCTCTATCGTTTCATCTTTTTTCCTGCCATTAAACCCTTCTCCAAGTAACGCAAGCGAACCCCCTCAATCGTATCGCACAATCCATCAACGACGGCTCCGATCTGTTGCTACTGTGATATTTGCAGCAAATTCTTAGCGTACTTCAACCATAGCTATGAGACAGTATTATCTCCACGGACACATAATTTTTCTGTCCAGCGGGAATTTGCAGTAAAGCTTTTTGCTCCTGGTCTCGTTTGCCGCCGGATTTCTACCATCTATAGATAGCTCCTGCTATATATAGGAGCACGAATTTCGATTTTATTAAGTTGACCTAATACGGGGGAACCTTTTCCGATGTTTGTGTTCCCTCGAAACGAAAAAAAATTTGACTGTTTGGTCCAGTGTCAACCTTATCAACATGGCTTGCTCACGTTGGAGAATGGCGATTTTTCAAGCAGTTTATCAAATGTATACGACGCATGAACTAGAAAGTGTTGGCATCGACTGTAAACGCATCTATATAGCAAAATATGTTTGTGATGAATGCCAATTTGGAGCTCCATGTCAGCATATCACTTTCGTCGTGAGATTGCTTTCATAACACGATTAGCAAAAGTAATTTTGCTGTCTCGGCTGCGAACACCTGGTCGTTTATGCGTATACAGCTGTATAGCTAACACTCTTCAACACAAGTATTTTAACTATGCAAGCGGCTATCTACACGTTTTTTGCGTGCTATCTTCTTTTCGTACGATTGGGTGTCCGCCGATCATACGGAGTCCAATCGATACCTTGGGAACGGAGGGGCTATGATTTTCTTCGGTATTTCTTTTTTTGCCGTATTGTGTCCAAGCCTTGCCGTAGAGAAATGCCGCTGTATCTTTGTTTTTCCTTCGCCAGTGTGTGTGTGTGTGATAGTAATGGCTGTGCCTTTGCGTATGTGTATGTGTGTGCATGGCCGATATGCGTCGTCAATACATGCGTGGCGGAGTGAGTCCTTGGCGACCGCTTTTGGCAAACGGAACAGCCCCCGCTCGGGTGGTTCACCGCTCCGACTCTCCGCCGGTCTGATGGACCCTCTTGCAAGCGGGCGCCACTCACAGACACTGGTAACGAAAGACAGAGACAAGCGAAATCGGTCTCTTGTTGCTCTTCGCGTCTGCTCAAATTGGAGACAAAATGGCCATTCCACGGAATCTAACAAACTGTGTTCGTCGTCATTTCCGCTCGCGTCCAGCCAAGACACCACTGAAATATGTAATGCGCGGCGGCACTCACGCATACAAACACGCACATTCATACAAAGTCATTCACAGCGACGAATTTGGCAGAAATTTCTGTTCAAAACGCTTCATCTCGTGGATGTTTCTCCTCGACGAGACGTCCAGTTGGCGCTCATAAGTCGGAGGAACAGTATGAAATACAATACTGAGATAGGTCCTATTAGAGATATTCCAGTGGTAGTTCATGTTTGTGGCAGGAGAATGCGGTACGTCCTCAACGAGTGAGTATTTTCACTAGGAAGTGATGATCGTATTTCGAACAGGAGACTTCCGCGGCTTTACTGTGCAGGCCGAACCGAAAGTTTGCTAACGGGATTCGGAGAGACTTACTACTACAAACATTGTAATAAAATTAAAAATCGACGAAAAATTTAATGAACTTAGCGACTCGCGATGCCTAACGGCCACTAACACCACAAAAAAAATTAAGAAACCATCTACGTTTTCCACATGTACTAAGCCCCATACGACTAACCAAGGTCATTCGGCAATTAAGTTGGATCAACAAAGCAAAAAAGAAAGTAATAGAAGTGGTAAAATCAACCTCGTAAGAGCTTGAAAATTTAATTTACATAAAATACGCACAAAATATCACTTGAGTCGTCCTCCTCTTTTAACGCAATTAATTGCTTGTCGTTGGTTAGTGAGATATTTTCTACAGAAATTTTCAAGTCAATTTCCCAGGATTTTTTTCGCATTATTCAGCTTTTCATTATTGATCGTACTCCAGGACGAATTTAGTACGTTAACTCAAGTCTAAAGACGAAAACACAGGGCGCCATGGGAAGCACTGACGTGAGTGCAAAAAAGTCGTAAAGGTATTGACGCAGCATTTTCCGCACTGTACTCTTAAATCTTTGTGTATTCTGAATTATCGCCACAAAGAGCATTCGCCTTGTTCATTGTTGCTATTATTCAGCTGTAATCTACAGATCCAAAAGAATAAACCGTAAGGCTAGACGAACAGGAACGTCGCATGCAGCCGATGCAATAATCGAGTGCCATTCTGAGCAATGATTGATTCGAAAAAGATTGAATAATCGTGTATACATACAATTTTAGCTTTCAACCGAATTTTCCTGCATAGTGGCAGTACGACGAACAACAAGGGTGTCTATTTTCTTGTTTCCGAATATCGTCGTGCGATTATTCTTATTATGATCGCGATTCCAAGACGTTACGCAACCGTAAAAATTACCTTCTAGGTACATCGCTTGCCCCTTTGTCTTCAACGCTACACGCACGAATACAGTGAGGCCAGCAATAACCGAAAAGTAATCAAGTCAACCGGGCTCAGATGCACCAAATGCAGAACATGTATTGACGTATACCAGCTTGGGCGGTCAAATCATTTTCTTCAACGCCGATCGCCACAATGTTGATACGCCGGGACGCAGTCGCTGCGTACCCCAATACTGTCAGACGCGTCACTGATTTACGGGCAATTTGAGATGGATTGATATACAGGATTTTACGGGACGCTTCAGAAAGACACTTCTATCAGACGTCAGAGGAGTGTGAATTGAGCAAGTGTCGAGAACTGGTCGTGAACGTAGTGGAGAAATGAGCACAACCATTATAAGAGCTGAAACACGTGCATACAGCCGTCAACACTTCTCGAGTGATGGTTTGATAATACTGTGTTGCTAAACGTGAGCTTAGTTGTTTGTCTGGCACAAAATCGCCCATAAATAAATCCATTACAAAACCGAACAAAGAATGCAGCGCATTAACAATCATATAGAGCGGCGATACGTTTGCCTGCAACGGCTAATAAATTTACGACGAAAATCATCTCTCGACTTCCAGTGACTTCGTAGCAAAGGTCCAACCTCACTTGGACAGAGCTTTTGTCGCACATTTCGGCCAGCGAAGCCCTTGCACTTATGCGTCACCCATCTCACTTGGCACCTACCTCACAAACACTTCAGAGCCGGTCTTATCTATTCACCCCAATTTGTCGAAATTTTTCAAACTTCGAACTCGCTTCGAATCACACCAATACCGAACACCTATCAAGTTGATTCACTGTCGGCACCTTTTTCCAAGACTCAGTCGACGTCGGATCGGAAGTACGAGACAGTCGACGACGTAAACATTACGGCCCCTGATCGGACGATCGGGTTGGGGGAGAAATGAAAACAATAGATTAAATACGGGTGCTGTCTATACGGCCAGATCAGATTGTCCAGCTGATCCGTTCAACCACGCACGGTTCGAACAGCAGCTTCAGCCAGTTCTAGCTAGGTCGGACCTATGTCGACTCATCCGGACGTACCAGCAGGGATCAGACTCACTCAGCAGACCCATACACGCGCCACTAACGAACACCGCAGACACCGTGCATTAGACGGCCTGTCACAGCGATGCACAAGCGCGGGCCATGCGGCCGAGGGAGCGGGTCGGAAAAGGTAAGCGCGGCTGCCTTCGGCGCGCGTCGACCGGGGCGAGGAGCGGAAAGCCGCGGCCGCTACTGCTGGAATATATACGCTGGTGCCCGAGCTGACTCTGCTGGGCGGTGGCGTAGGTAAATGAAGGCCGCCACGGGGAAATTGCGCCGACAGCGTACGGCATTACGACGCCAGCCTGTTAGCCGATGTAATAAGCTGTATCGATAGAATCCGGGCACGTCTACAGATTGCAATAGACGGAGCTCTACGGGTTCAAGAGCTCCTAGGGAGCACGGCGCTCTCGAAGATATACGGTAAAACCGCGCGGATGAAACGGGCTATTCTGAAACTACGCTTTTCCTTTGTTTAGTGAACTCGAGGTAAATGGTCTTGAAAATTGTGGATGTCTATAATTAAAACATCAATTGTTATCAACGTCCACATCTATCTGCAGCTGTCTGATGTAATATTAGAGAAAAAGGACGCTCGGTGATATGGTTAAGCAACGTATGCCGTGCTGCTGAGGCGTCAATGACTCGAAAGAAAAACGCGGTCCCGAAAAAGGAATAGGTAGAAGCAATAACTTGTTTTCATTGTCGCTGCCACCCCTCTCTACTGTAATTTTTTTCCCATGTTCAGCACGCGTAGAGCCATTAATCCAGCTATTCGACCTTTCTGTATGCCTGTTCATGTTATATGTTGCTAGATGATTCATTGATCGACATCCGTCGCGTATGTCAAAGTTATTGCTGAATGTGCCACGGTAGAACTAAATGCCAGCCTTTCATATGGCATCGTAAAAGTTCTGGTCCTCGTAAAAGAGCATTTATTATAGTGAGGATCGGATCGGACACCGCTTGCCATCAGCCGACGCCTCAGTGATACTTCAACGACCTGAACGGACTCATAGATGCTAAAATCGTGTTAGTTCATGCATCCGTCAAACACACGACAATAAAGACAATTTCTTAATTAAATATAGGGTTTAATATGACTTACTGGAATTCGATTTTTCACAAATCGATAATGACATCAGTCAGATACTATTTTTTGTTGTTGAGCTCTCCCAGGAATGCAAGCAAAGGCACCTCGTGCCTAGCTGTCACCAAAATCAATGTTTAGTGAATGTGAGGAAGCCGATTTCCCACATTCTGAACAGTGAAGCGCACAAGTGCACACCAACTGATGCAGTTTATATTTCATCAGCTCGGGAAAAATTCTCAAAATGTTCATCCCTAGAAAGCCTTCAAGTCTACGCTTGAAGTTACCCGAGTTGGAATAAACGTACTCGCAAATAGTATTGAGGTTCAGTTCGGTGGAACGCAATATTTCGTCGATCAATTCCGAGTACTATAATATGAAAAAATAACTACGCGATACAAACCCAAAAGGGCCGTTCTCTCTTTACGATAGCCGTATTCGTCGACAAATGCACGAATTCAGCCTACGTCGATTGTTAAAACCTTCAGAGGTGTTTGCACTAATGCACAGGCTAAAGAAAAGAACAAAATGTATCGCCCTTTTCGCGCTCATCAACATCCTAGGTTTACTTGCTAGAATTTTCGACTACATAAACATCAAATTCCTCCTAAGCGTATAGACTATGCGGAACCTGTATACGCTAGCAAAGGACAGGACCTCTGTCTTTGGCATTGCGAAAGAACTGCCGCAGAGCCGCGAACAGCTGCAGTATAACCACACCTTATACACATTTGCTAACATCGCTTGTCTACATCCTGCTGCAGGTTTATATTTATCTCGTTTAATCTCTCATACGAATAAATCCGAAGCCTCTGCACATTCGCCACTTAATCGCGCCTGTGTCTGGACGAAGGTGGAAATCGCAAACACCGCTAATGATAGACTACTTTTCTATATTCACCATCTGCATATAGTCTCATTCAGAGGTGCATAGAGCACCAGGCTGTGGATATCCTCATCGGAAATCAATTGACGGCTATCTGAGCTCAGGTTTACACCCTTCAATTCCCATGCTGGCTCTACGAGTGAATTGCGCTCAAAAATTCGCGTTTTCTCCAATCAAGCTGACCACGGTCGACGATACCTAAGATACCTTAAGAACTGACAATGGACCATCATTTAGCGCGCACGGTGCCATATTTCATTTAGTTCGGTCTAAACAAATCCTCCTCTGACTCAGGCCAAGGGCATCACACTCTGGTGATTCACTTCTCTGCCGTACGACAGTTTTGGCAGATTCCCCTTAGTGCCTTTTACGATGGCTGCTATATCCGGCGTACAGGCTACTCAAAGGTTGACTACACAGGTTGACGAACCGTCGATGTTTGCCGGATATCACGTCCTCATCGTCTCGATGCTTTGTGAGGCTTTCACTAACGCTTAAGCTTCCTTTCCAAGCCTACCAATAATGTACTCCGACTCCGCGAGCTTCCGGCGGGGTTGCCGTCTTAGCACCCTCGCAACTGTTCTACTCGTGAGGTTGCACAGTACAGAAGTTAGCGAGTATAACTGCTGTGCACGTTTTTTAATTGCCTAGTACTCCAATAGAAGTGCTAGAACTGCTCAGTACCCCTATGGGATACTTAGGCAAAACTATTATTGAATGGGTTCTCTTTCTTTACCGCCAGTCATTGACTTTGGGTTGGCTGGAATGAGACCAGTGTTCGCGCATGTGTTTAACAAGACGGAACCAGTCCACCGCATTGAACTGTAGACCTTCCAGCGACGATGTCTAAATCGCTAAATAGTTTCAGAGCAGTTCTCTATGCCACTCACTCCTAATGTGGTCCCACGAAAATTAATTGGTGTCGTCGCGTTCTTCGAAGGCGATGTAGTTCGATGGAATTTTGTTAGGCCCTGAAGTGGCCAATGGCGGTTTCATGACAGATCCAGGCGAAATATTGAAGAAATAAAAGTGTCAATGTTGAAAAAACTAATGGCATAGAGCGCTAGAGCATTTGCACAGAAGTGGGGTGATATTACTGCAGGATACGAACCTAAAACAAGTTAGCTGGGTTGTGAGACACTAGTCGAGGCGGGAAGGTAATTACACTATGGGTGGGAAATGTATGAGCCAATAAGAAGTAAAACAGATAGCACAGCATGCGAACGAACATCGGACTTGATAATAGATGCGAGTGGCATTCGTAATGTTATCATTGTGATTGTGCGATCAAATGCCGCTTCGGCCTAGAGTCTGAATAATACATAACGAGCAGCAAAAACAAACTAGTAAATCGATACTAATTCGCTCATCAGAGAGGTGCGAATAGTGGTCGATGTGTGAATGGAAGAAAGCAAATGAAAAAATATTTTAACCTTGTCTAACAGTCCCAGAGGGAGTTTGGATTTAATAGTGGTGATCAATGATTGTATTTTAACTGCGTTTGTCAGGAAAATACGGTGCCGATGTAGCCAATGATCACTCCGCCTGTCTCGATTATATCTAACCATACTGATTAATAATTCGAAATACGGCTGCACAATCCTATATATATATATATATATATATATA
>MNPL01021748.1:942-13275 GCA_002081605.1 Tropilaelaps mercedesae
GCCAAGCCAAGGACGGACTCGGAGGGCCTGGATGCATGCTGAGCCTGTAAATAGCTGAGCTAAGAGGAGATGTCGACGAGAGGGGCAAATAACGCGTGCTTGTACAAAAGACGCGCGTCTTTCACATTCTCTTTCTCTCACTCTCCATCACACAGTTGCGACGCCTCCCAGCTTAGCACAGCACCACTTAACGAGAAAGCGCGAACGGATGAGAAGGTGGAACGGGTGTCGTCGTGGCAAAATTAATAAGATTCAATTAAGAAACTTAGCCGTTACTCCTCGCCATGGCTCAGATCTCGCTAGCTCGCTGCATGGCATCTCAACTACGCCGTAGCGCAGATTATATGAAGGCCTTCTTGCCTCGAGCCGTCCGCGCTGTCGCGGATTGGCCATCAAGGAGTGGTTAGCCATATAAATCTGAAACACGCCGATGCGTGTAAAAACGGAAATATAAATGAACGGTATTAAAGTAATCCGGATATCAAAGTTGCCAAGTAAAGGGCACACCAAAAAAGTGTTGGAGGTCACTAACTTAAGCAGAACAAGCCTTCAAAATATCGTGCTTGGTGACGGCTAGAGATGCTAACTCTTCTGTCTAGAACCTATCGAGATGAAAACAGTCTGTTTTTCCAGCTGTCTATATTTGAGATCCGAGTCAGATCGACGTGACTTTGCACGTATGCATATCGTGCGGGATTTCGTGAAATATTAAGTTAACGAAGTAGCAGTAGTTGCGGTCATACAATCGTTGTACAATTGCTGCAGCCACATTGCCAATGGCGGATACGAACAGCATCAATACAGTCCGACAACTCTACGACGACAGGACACGAAAGGACTCAACAAGTTGGAAGGACCTTGCTTAAGAGTACAGCAAGCAAAAGGTGGGCAGCGAAAGCCTAAGACTTGGAACTAGAGGAAACCTCAAAATCATCGTGGCATAGCGGTATCCCTGTTTACATATACATATACATGCCAAGTCCTCCAAGTTTCTACAACACAACTACGATGAGGGACCTTTCGCCGCGGCTACCAACCTCCAAGAAGTCTACAATCTGGGTAAAGGGAAATAGCGAGCGAGGGAATGCGACGAGATGAAATGCATGCTCATGAAAAATGCAAATCACCGCGCAGACGCTCTCTAGGCGCAGGCCGACTACTAAACGCATGCAGCAGACATTGGCGAAGGCCTAAAGGACATCGTCGACCAGTATCTCTAACTTTCCTTTAGCTTCGTTTTTCTTTCTCTCTCTCTCTTCTTTACTCTTCCAGATCTCTCTCGGTCTTGCTATCTCGCTAGCACTCTTTTATATTCACACCCTCAGCAACGCCTATACAAACGACACACTTCCAGGCAGCATTGGCCCATTCATGTAACCGCCCAAACTAAGCCACCGCCGGGTCGGCTCCCTCTTATTATTAAGTAGGACGTCATGAGTGCCGCGAGCACAGCAGCAGAAACGTTTTTGCTCGAGCAACGTCTTCGTTGGCATCCCATAAGTCGCATAGTTCACACGACCCACACAGTCCACAGCAGCCGACGGTCAGCTGCGAGGCAAGGACCGGGAATCCACACATAGATTATTTTTATGCAGTTCCGCTGACTACATCGTTGGTTCTCTACAGCTGTGTCATGACGGTCGGCCGGTAAAGATGTTCCCCAGCTCGAATTCTAAAAAGCAACGCCCAGGTTCAGCGTAGGCTCAGCATAGTTATTTATTACACGACAAGAAGCGTTTGAGAATGTTTGACGACACTCGACGAGTGTTTGACACGCGTCACGCGTGGTCAATACTACTTAAAAGCTTCATTCTTTGACAGCGGTCACGCCAATGCCAATGGATTATGCTGTCACACTGATATTAAGAAGACCACAGTCGACAACCTTGCATCCTTGCCACCCATAGTAGACACTTAGATTGACTGATGAGACGAGGACTTTTGTCTCATTGGTTAAAGGTTGCTATTGATAAAAACTCTCATGTAGAAATGAAAGGAGAATACACTTAATGGCGCTCTGCATTGATGAGATCAAAAGAATATATGTCCCCTAATAAAATTAGCACATACCATTCATTACATCAAGGGGAAGCGTTTGGAGAGAGTCAAACAAGATTAGACGGTCGTGTGCGTCAATTCAGTTCTTGATAACTCGGCAAAATTTGTACCATATCTCAGCAAGAAATGTCAGATAGATGACATAAATGCAACGTCTATGGTTGACAAAATCGAAGCATAAACAACAAATTAAAATCAAAATAGACGCCACCTAAAGTCTATCCGCTGATTTCGCAGATACACACATAAAACTGCTAAATTGAATTAAACAAATTAGGCGAGGCTGTGTTAAAACAAAAAGAGATAAAAAATGATGTTCACTAAATTCAAATACAAGAACAGCAAACGACAGACAGAGAAGTTTTACCAATGTCTAGTTGAACATATGACCCCAAGAATTAATCCAATAGAGGAACTGACGAAAAATGTGCAACATTCATGAATCGGATTAAATTACTCTTTTTGGTGAGCCCAGATTAGTGAAAGAGTACTTCCAAGATACTATCACATCTGTAGAAAATTTCGAGCAGCATGAAGGAAGTTATCTTAATTGCACGTATGATCTAGAGAGATGAAAAAGCCAGCATCGTCTTATAGTTAGAGGCTAGTCTTCTCTTAAACTTCCGACTTGATAAGGAAATCTAGAGTTATAGTAACTAGGTTACAAAAACTCGCCAGCAACCCTTTTGTAATTCAATGACGAACGCAACCATGTATATTTTTGGGGGAACACAAGGAAAAATGAACAGTCCTAAAAAACAACGCTGGGCGATTCTGCAGATGAATACTCAGTAATCTGATTATTGAGCTAAAGCAGAATAAAGCAGGTCATGCGATGGCTGTAAAACGAGGGGAGATACCAGTTGAAAAAAGACTCGTTTTTCAAAGTACAACTATGGCAGCTGTTGGCCTAATGCTAAGACATTACCTTTGGTGCCCGTGAGGACCAGAAAAAAGCTCACAGTTCTTGAATTATATTAAGCTGCTATTATAAACAAGCAAATGCAAACTGGTGATGAAAATAATGATTTGTGATTTTTAACGTATAAGAAAAAATGCTAAACTACGGGACAATATTGATCGCTCTTGGCAGAGAACTATACTACTGGTGGGGTGGGCGGAGGAACTAAATTGTGAAGAAGTTGTGCAAATTTTTATGATGTTTGTTTGAATGAGGTTCATGTCATGAAGGAAGACACAGAATCACGCTATCATATTCCATTGCAAGTCTACTTTTGTATTTTATCGTTTAGCGCTACGTATCACATATTTATTCTAGTGTTAATTATGCAACGAGAGATAAAATTAAAAGTGATACTTTTCTGAAATGCGTTAGGAATATAGTTAGACAGGGCCTTAACAATGAAATATTCTTTTATGATTTTTACAAGCTATTTATCAATGGTCTATGCCAGTGCACATATTTTCCTGATGCTCGTGTAGGGTCGAAGGAGTTTGAAGATAAGCTCCGCAGAAAGTAAAAGAGTTAATTAAAAACCTTAAATTACTAACTATAAAAACGGGAGCCACATACTCCTGCTTGGTAAATAGCAGCATCTCCGGTTAATCTAACCCAGCTTAAATTTCGCACTACATATTTTATTTAAATGAAAATTAAAGTAGCCTGGGCAATTACTACTGGATACCCTTTAAAAAATGTTTCTTGGATATTTGAAGTCTGACGTCTTTCTTTGTATTAAGGCAGAAAAGCGTTCATGCCCTTGTTTCATGGCAAAGTATTTACCTCAAGCTAATCAGTACCAATTGTGTGAGTCGGTGTTAGGGATTGTCGATGCCAAAGTTAATATATTAGAAATATTTATTGACATAAATGTTTATAGTTCTAAGATTATTCAGAGCTTGATAATTGCTTATTTCCTTTTATTGTCCTCCATTAACGCTCTAACATTAGCTAAAAAATTGTATGATAACGTATTTTTTCTGGCCACTGTTATTTGAGGTAAAAGTGGAATATATATGAGGAGCCAGTTTATTGTGCTACCACAACGTCTTAAGTATCTTAGAGTATCAGTAGTTGGACACATACATATCAGTCAACTGCGTTTTAACGTTGCTTATAATCGCTCGGTGATTTCACGTTCAGTGAACGAACCTAAATATGTGGAATGAGATGGGTGCACAATATCCTGGTGGCATAAGGTCATCGCGGCCAACACCACATATGCGTGTATGGGTGTATGTGTGTTGGAAGATTGCCAAGCGTACACAACTGACTGATAGCCATTTTAGCTCTTACCCTCGTGCAGAATGTCCCAGCTTAACTCCCTCTTACGGCGAGCCGTTCGACTGCCGCAGACTCGTTCGACTACAGGGTGCGAGAGGTTCGCTTGCAGCAACGAAGCTTACGTTGTTGATGGCCCTCTATTTTGCTATCTTCCCACAAGCAACTCGGCCTGCCATCCTCTAGCCTTTAAATGCGCTGTCTGGGATGCACAAAAAGGCCCACCAGCATAGGGTATCAATCTCAGCGTCAGCATCTTATCTATTTGGCCACTCACGCAAAATCGCGTATCCGTCACCCCACTCGGTGGAACTCAGCTCCACTTGTTCGGACGGCATGGCCGAGCCTCTCGGCTGCAATTACTATCGTTACTTCTGCAACTGTGTTGCTGCTGCAGCCGAATTTCAAAGGCAGTAAATTCAATACCCTTTGACGGCTAAGTACGCTCAAGCTGAGATTTCCTACTTGGTTGAGATAGGAAAGAAAGAAATTGAGTTTATTCAAATGAAAAATTTTAATCAGAATGCGCTAGGAGTTTAGAGCCACGTCAGTGCATTGTTGTATAGATGCTTTTAATTTTAGCAGCTTCAAAAAAATGGCACCGAAAAGTCTCTGATTTAGGTTTAAGAATTACCTATAGTGTACTTGTTTTCTTTGATTTCCCAGCCGATTTCGCACTGAAGGTGGCCTATTTCTGGATTTTTTAACATACTATTGTGCAGAGGCAAAAGTTATGCTACGTTCGCGAGGAACTGGGCTAATACTTAACGGACCCACGATGGACACTTTTGAGTGTTTTATTTTTTGCCTCTGCTAACATGTAAAATGGAATCTGGCGATCGCTGAATGATGCTATTCCATAACAAATGTTGATAGATAAATTTGACTAAAAATATGAGTAAACAGGAAAGCATATATTTTTGTTCTATAGTCTTTAAAAATTTCCAAACGTATAAAAGTCGTGATATGTGCGTAACTGCTATCTCAAACCTGGAACGTGCTTGTCGTCGAGTGTTCTGTAAACGAAGGAAACTGAAACTTCCCGGCCTTCAAACACTAAGAACCCCGTCTCTGTTAGAGAGAGTGAAGGAAAGTTGAGAATGCGTATCGTCGATTTGTTTGTCAGCACTTGACTTCTCTAAGGATCCCACTACTCGAACTCCTTCCACCGTGGCCTTCTTTGCCAGCAGTTGAATAATATACATACATGCCAATGTTCTAGCATCCTAGAATCGTCAAATTTCGACTTACGTGAGCTTTCAAATAGGATAGCCTTTGTATTCCATATTCGATAAACTCGCTTTCCTCCAAAATGCGACCTAACGACTATTACCAAGTAGATATCCAATTTGTTAGGAAATCCTCAAAATCGGGGAGTTTGTATCCACTCAATAGAGTCGACGGAAGAGTCACGTTCATACAGAGGTAGAATATCAGAGTCCGAATAGGGCAAATAATCTAAATACTTTTAAAAAAGTTAGCTTAGACAGAAACCAAGCCAAACCTGCAGAATAGTGAATAGAAGAATCGCGCCGGAACTGTTTGTAGGTTTCTTTAACGCAACTGCTTGGATGCTCAACGGAATGACTAGCCCGATTTGATCCTTTTCGGCCACTGACATATTCAAGGCCAATTTGGACTCCCTTACTGTTTTGATAACATTTTTAGGAAAAAAGAAAAGAAAGACATTTGCCTTTACATAGCCGACCATGGCATTCTAGCAAACTATAGAACTAGCGTGAAATCTCCGATCTGCGACTGATCACGAATGGGACTAACCTGTCTCATCTAAATTCTCAAATTCTGCCCTGGAGTCATGGCGCAATCTGTAGAGGACTTGGAGGCACTGCTGTTGCTTTTGATAGAAGACGTACCTAGCACGCATACCCAATTAGCTGCACTATGCCATAGAAGATGCTCCATTAGTAAGAAAGATGCAAATTTTTCAGTTAGAGTATGAAATCCATACCCGACTTCTGCGGTGGCATGGTAGATAGGGTATCGGGCAAAAAATCCCGAACCTCCGTATTCGAGCCGTAGCTAAGCTAGAATAATTGATTAAACTTATTGAGCCAATGATATCAGCGCTCGGTGCACTTGCGTTTGACGAGCGAAGATATTATTTAATCGTACTAACCGTAAAAATCATTAAATTGGTCGTCACCATATTACAAAAAATAAGCCGATTACAGTGGAATTCAGAGCACTGAGAGGACTCAGTTCTCGCGAAAAAAAGATGTTTTCGATAGAGCCAATAAACGGAATCTCATAAAAATGCTATATATCTTATTGTCTGTAAATATGTTCATATTATGCAAACACAATGTTGGCTTTATAGCTATAAAACCGTGCCTTAGGACTCTTTGAATTGGTGAGACTTCTTTGATCTATGGTAGAATTGAAATTGAAAAGCGAAATTTGACCACATGTAATTTCGAGAAAATGCAGCACGGCAATGTACCTGATGCGCGGAGGGTAATAAAATCAAAACTTACCTTTGCTTTGCCTCTACACATGCGGAAACCTGATTTATACAGTTTTAAATAGAAACCAACGTTACGCACAGAAGCTTTAATTGAAATGCAAACTACATGTGTCTTTTGTAAGACAAACTGCATTTTGACATTGCTTAATAGCTTACAAGATAAATTCTAGGAGCGGTAGGGAACCATTACACTGAGCAAGAAAAAAAAATTGGAAAAGATAGCTTATCATACGTCAAAGCTCGTCAATTTTGTAGCTTTTTTTGTAAAATATTTAACGCGACGATAGATAGGCCCCATCCCCCTTTTTTGGTTTCAAAAATTATTTCGCGCGAACTAGGAGATGACTTAGTGGGTTGTGTTGCTTGCACCATGAATTTTATGAGCTTTTGCAATTTGTTTCTTTGGCAAAACTTAAATAATCAAAGAATGATATCGAAGCGAAGCAATGAGGTAAAACCTACCAGGTAAGCAACGCATTTCTACGTACCTTCTCGTTGATGTGTAATGAACATTTAACTCCACCAGATCTAATTCGTTTTTACCACCTTGAGCCCCGCTAGCTACGTCGATGTACGTTTGTAGAGAATTTACTTGGGCTCGTTTGAGGAAGCGTCCACGAAAGATGAAATCATCGATGAGGTCCAGGTGCACGTTCACGAGACAATGAACAGACCCGAATGGAGCTAAAACTTCGTGAACTTCTGCGTGAGACTCAGTCGACGTCTACTTAGCAAAATTAGTTTCCAAACAATCTACAGCCCAGCCCTTTCCCTTTTTTCTCTAATCGCAAACTTTTCGACAAATGGCGAGATACAAGAACGGATGACTGCACAGTCCCTTGTCTTTGGTGCTCGTCACGACGCGTCAGTAGGCCTCGATTTGGACTGAAGTAATTTGCCACCTTTCGATTGTGTTTGCGCAGGTCGGAGGTGACGTCACCGTAACTGTTTATTCTGTTTCTCTCTCTCTCTCTCTCACTCTCTCTCATACTTTTTACATTTGTCAGCTAGACAGGAGCGAATTTCTCGGACCATCCATTGGCACTCAAATAGTCTACATTATTTTGAGTTCATACAATGAACTCTGAGTTTACTCAGAAAGAATGCGCGACCAATAATGTGTGGTTATGCTTAAAACCCCGCAGTCCGTGATATCTAAGTGAGTCAAATGTCTTGCACTACTTCAAACAGGCTATAGGTAAAATTGAGAGCCCTACTTTAGTCTTAAGAAGGGCTCGATTTCACTACCCTACAAAGTTGGATGAAGCTCGACCGAGGAAACTCGCTGCTATGTCACAAAAATGCGTGAAATTGATCTTTCAGCAAAATTGACTTCTCCTGTTTTTGTCTCTATTCTCCGTCATATTATATTACTTTATTTTTCTGAGTTGATTTGATTTGTCGTGAGGGCAGCCGAGGTGCTAGGAGCTGACAATTGCCATAGAGCGCTCCAGCTTGTTGACTCGATCCTATAGAATTTTTATTTTTAGTAACAACAAATTTAAACAATAGAGTATTGCGAGGATATATAAAAATGCCGAACATTTACATGCTGCCAAACTTCTACACGAAATCATAAGATAATAGAATAAGATTTAGGATCTATTTAATTTGTATAAAACATAAATGCTGTTAATGATTCTAAAGTTGCTACAAGCTAGCAGGATATGCAAGCCTGAATTCATTATTTTTTCTGTAATCCGGATAGTCGATATGGGATGCGCTTTACAAAAATCGGGACCCTCGGTTTTAGCCGTTTGACTACTACGCGCTTATACTCTAATCTCTCTATCAACAATTATTGTACTTTGTTGGACTTCCATAGACTCACCGTGATGCCCTTTCTATATCGCGGTCCACAGTGGCCTGAGTGAGCCGTCAGGACACTAATATGATGATTTGTCGAGGCCGCTTGATGTACCGGCGCTACACAGAGTAGCCATACTGGCTGACCCAGCGGAGGCTCGTAATACTTTAAGTAAATACATCAACGTGCTGTGCTACGGCCAAGTCGCTGGCCCAACAATGAACCTCACCGAGCCAGCAGGACGGAAGGACCAATGCCATGGCTCCAACTGGGACGACCACAGGAGCTTGTGGCTTTATACCACTTCGGCTGGTGAACGTTTTCGCAAACTTTTGTGCTTAGGTCGTTCCCTCGAGCTACGAAATTGAAAATTGGCAAAAACTCAAGGTGTTTTATAGAGGAAAGGGGATTTATTTCGTTATATAATATTCATATGATCTCTTAACGTGTCTTTGCGAGGGATCGACGATACCTTATTATATGATTAGATTCTAGCCATAACAGACCACAATAAGGCGAAAACAAGTTGTTTAAACACGCCAATTGGATTATCTCTACCCCACGAGTCGTTCTAACGTTGCTGCTGCAAAAATCCAACGTGAAAACCCGCAATTACCAAATAGAACACAAGTCATACTGCTCATGGTCGTAAATATCTGAATAAAAAAAGTCAAATCTTCAACATACAAAATATGATTTAGGTTTACCTAGTGATAGACATACTTGCACTTCAATATAGTTACACAAAAACAGAGTTACGAAATTTAATGTAACACTGATAGAGACCTACTTTTAACCATAACTTGATAAGGCTGCGACAAGATCATAGATTTTATTGGTTTCAAACCAGTTAGAGCATTTACAGCTAGTGTAGCGCTGTGACTATCATATACATATTGTTGGACAATGAACAGTGATTACCCAAATGCCTACGCTTTGCAGAGCTAGCGGTATTCCTTTAGCGATGGAAAAGAACAGTCGTGCATCTAGTTTTTGCTCTGACGGGCCACCTTCCCTGCGTACGGGGAAATGCGGTGACTGCAAATCCAACGTTGTTTGTGGTAGGCTCATTTGAACGGTAGCTCAATGCGACTGTGGCACCATAGATAAGGTCCGTTAAGTGATAACGCCCTTCACTCGATACGCCAGCCTCAGCTGAGTTGAGGTTGTTGCAATCGCCGTTCTACCTCCTCCCCCCACTCCCCGCTCCTTTGCCCTCAGACAGCTGAGAGCTCCAATTCTATTTGGCTCAAGTCGAAATGTAATCGGGAGAAGCCGAGAGGGCTGGTTGACGAGGGAACCTAGATGAATATAGGGTATACGAACCAGCTGATAGATAGATCAAAGGTAGCAAAGATGATGAAGAGCTACTGGCTGCGTGATATTGACGAACGCTCCACTAGGTAATTTAATCACTTGGGACCAGCCAGATTGAGGGAAAGCTGGGAGGAGCTCGAGCCGTAGCTTCGTCTGCGCGGGGCAAGTCCTCTTGTGCGACAACCGGGTACCATTGCCTCGACGGACCTGCACGACCGATATTCGAATAAAATCAGGTCGGTTCGGTGAGAGACCAGACTGGAGGTGCTCGCGGCAAGTTTCCCCAGGTCGACTGTCCGCCGAATCTCCGATTACTGAGAGCGAAACGGAGTGAACTGAACTGATTTATAGTAGGATCCTCGAGCCTCTTGAATGCCGATGTGGATATGTAAAAAAGGTTAAAGCCAAGCCATAGGGACGAATTACCGACCTTGGAAAAAACAGCTGGTTAAGACTCACTACAGTATATGGAACTATGGTACAAAAGACCGAAATGATAACAAGCGTATATAGTGACACAAAACGTCGAGCATTAAAAGTAGCAGCAAGTACGCGTATGAGTACTTGGTGTACGAATGAAAGAAAGTTGGCTGATGTCCCGAGAAGTTTCATATTAACAGAAGAATTAGTTACGACACTGGAGTAATGCAAGACCTCTACAATATTCTAAACTCTACGAAGCTTTTGAGGGCTATGGTAGACTCATGGTCCAATGCTATTCTTATGCCCATATTGACTGGTGCGAAAACGAGACCTAGTAATGCGTGGTAAGACTTAGTTCCACTACGAAATTTTGACATGCTTTTATAGAGAATGATACGTCCGTGAGATAAGCCTTCATCTCTGCTCAAGACCTGTGTATGTTTATGATGTGATATATCTCTTATATGCGTCTAGTGAATTAGCTCTTAGAAGCGTCTGATATAATTTCTGAATCAATGTCGGGCGTATGGCCTGTGTCCAATGGAGGTTAGGCAAGAACCGATATATTGCCACTATCTCATGTGATCGCTGCTTAATGTTGTCTTCCATTGGTTTCGTGATAAGGTGATAATGAGGCTAGCATTATTCTCTTTTGATACAACGATATCCTTTGTGACGCCTAATCATCGATATTTAAATCAAACAAATATATGTATATATAGACGGTTTCATGGGCGTAATACTCATTGAAACTACTTCGCACCAGTGTAAATTAGTTCTTCCCTAATCAGCATTAAAGATGCTTTACTCAATTTTCACACCTTTTTTGTACTTGAGATTCTCACAACCTTTTAAAAAAAATATCTTAGTTTTTGTAAACCTATGCGCATTACTCGCGGAACAGACATGCACGTGTTACAGTAGTAGCCTCTCTTTCATGAAGAAAATATGTTTCAAATATCCGAACCGGTATAACGGTTTCGATCAACCAGGTGTGTCTGTGTGTCAAGCTTGGTGGCTGGGCGTATTCGCGTACGCCTTGCGACCGGAGGAACCACGTAGGTACGTGGGTTCAGTCCCCGCCGTTCTACATTTACATTTATGGCCTCCGTCTTACGAGGTAATCCGAAAAGCGGTACCGTGGACCTTAAATGTTGGCTGGTGGTCAGCCCTAAAAGAAAACAAAAGAAAAATGTGTCTGTGTGGCAATAACAAACCACGGGGGTGGTTTGCAAATATACTAAAAGAAGAACCTAAAGCAAAAAAGTCGAGCTTCTGGAGCGCTAGGGGGAACAACAAAGAGGGATGCTGCGAGTAGACACTTCGGTCCTGTGATATCTTCGTGGCAAAATATTACCACAATGACGCTTACCTATATATTGTGCAGAGGACAAAGAGGAAAAAGACGACGCCTTTTGGTCATTCCGATTTTGTCATTTAAATTTTGTGTTTTTACAAGATATCGCCTGAAAAGCTGATTTCAGTGCTTTCGCTTATCTTTTCATGATTTTGCCATTTGGTGAAGGGCACATAGGAGAGTTCCACAAATACTCGTTGAAAAGGATACCATTCACTGATTTAATAGCGATTAGCAGACAATTACCTTCTGAAAAGCCTTTTTTCAATACAGTTGTACCGCTTGATGTACAGAATAACAAATGTACATAATAATAATTAATGAAATATTAGAAAATTACTTTTGTAAGTATTAATAATATTATATTTGACAATAGACAACGTAAATTAAAGCTATACTCCTATAGAGTTAATACTCTGGACATCGAAATAAGAAGGCTACTGGAAGTTCTTGCCAATATTCGATCTCTAAAGAATTCATTATCCCACAGCGCATTGTGTGGATTCGCTGGCCTCGTTAATAAATTGGGAAGTTAGGGTTCAGCGATAAAAAAGCGTTATTTCTCTAATTTTTTGGCGAACTTGCTGATAGCAGACGTAGTTGTGAAGAGCTATGACGGAACCGATATATATATATATATATAT
>MNPL01021750.1:0-20900 GCA_002081605.1 Tropilaelaps mercedesae
ATATATATATATATATATATATATATATATATAGTAAAACTCCATATATATATTGCTGACGACTAAAACGTAAAGCCTTCGGATAATAGTTATATTCATCGGCGCCAGTATATATCTTCTCGAGATGTTTAATAAATAAAACTTCACAAAATATGTATAATATCTGTAGATGCATACACGTACGAATGCGCATAGTTTATGCGATCACGAAGCAACGTCTCACATATCTCTCTCCCACATTCGTATTCCGTGCTTCGATTGGTATGTATTTGTATTGTTTGTGCAAAGATGCATGCGTTTATAAGAGATTCACGATACCCAACCCGAATAAGTTTGACCAACTGGAAGCGGTCAGCATAATTTCCTTTCTTCAATTGCGCGTTTCGTCTGCTAATCTCTATCTGATAAGGACTGTCCTCCCAGCGGACGAATAGAAGATAGGACAACAAAAACGTCGATGTATGGGTACATACCACCGTACGTCGGTGAATAACATAAAAGTGCAGGTTCTGCAGCTGTATTATTGCACGAAAAAACGGGTCGAACTCATCTTGATAAATGGCGATTCAGTCAACGAGGGCACATAACAGCCCCACTATCCGGCTACGTGAGGGCACAGCTGAACATAGATAAACTTCAAATATGCCCACAAGAAGCCCATGCGAGTAACTTTAAAGCGACAACGTTACGGAAACTGTATTGAAAAATGTAGACTTCTCGGCATCTGTTCGGAGCTCGTTACGTGCTAATTAAACGGTTATAACTGTATAGCACGGAAGATTGTCCTGACATCACTTTGTTGTCTCCTGAATAAATCATCACAGCAGACGCGACGAAAATTAACATAGACACTGCCTATACGGTAGCTCTTGCGTCCGAAAGTCAACGCGTGATGATCAAATGTGAGTCACACTTCCGCTACAAAAATTTGATTTCAGGACATATATCTAGTGAGTAATTGGTAGCGGTAAAATTCAGGTGACGCTCGCTCGGGTGGAGCTCGTTGTCGAGTGTACTGGTCTATGATAGGTAGAAGGATATGTCTACGTGAAAGAACAACCGAAGAACTACTGAAGACCGTTGTCTGTCCCCATGCCGAGACCTCATTCAAAACTCGCTGAGGGAGTTGTTGATGCGTACTCAAGTTCTTCGGTGCTTTCACTTGACCGCCTATTCGGTTTATCCCTCGTTTGATTGATGGTGATGTGAAGCCAAAGACCCCAGTGAGCGACACGGTGGCTTGCAGTGTGGCGCTCCGATGATGTGGTTTGGTTCGCCTAATTTTTCCCACTGGCCCCAATAGGCGGTCGACCCTTGCGTTCGTCCAGTAGTCCAGTAGTGCCGTTGATGGTCGGTGCTCTGCTACGCGAAAGTGCAGTGTGAGCCGGGAGAAGCAGCGATAGCGCCCGCACTTTACTGTATAGTGCACGATGATGACTGCTGAAACAAACAGAAGCAGAGAGATGAGGAGAGAGAGAGAGAAGAAAAGAGGTGGGATGTAGAAACAAACACAACAACGGACCGAAGAAGATAGTGAGAGGGCGGAATAATAAAGCAGAGGGAAAAAGAAGGACGGGGACGCAAGGAAACGCTGTTAGCCAAAGTTGATCGATTAAGAATCGACTCTTCACACATAAGCAGTGTGTAGGTGTATAAGTCTCTAGGTTGCAATTATTTTATAGTTTTCCTACAGTAAAACGCAAAACTATAAACCTTATTCGAAAGCTCACAGGAGTATATATAGCATAATATAAAAAAAAAAGAACAAGTGCTGCTCTCCAAAGGAGAAGTTGAATAAATTCACAATAATATATTATAAACAAGGCATCTCTTGATTCCAGAGTTGCTATAATGCCTTATTCACAACAAAAACGAAATAAGCGGAACTAGCAGTGTTCAGAATCTAGTATACTGCATATAGTAAATGATCTAGGTAATCCAGAAAGGGTATTATCAAGTTTGAAGTTTAACATGCATGGGTCTATCGAAAACGTCATGAAAGAAAACACGGTTCTGACTTATTTTAAAAATGCAAGTATAGAATCTAATTAGCAATCGCTAACGGGCGATCGAATAGCTATTAACCACAATACAAAGTCACCACGATGTTGACGTCAGGGCAACTAAAATAACAATGTGCATGGCTAATAGGCTATTTTTTTTGAAAAAGTGGCGCCTGCTTTTTTGTTTCTCAACTACAGGTCAGTTTGGGTCTCATTGACCCCAGCCAATCATTCAATTGCGCTAACCGCAGTAATTAATCTCTATGCTAACTGGTGCTGTATTTTCGTCCCATGCGGCTCGTTTATTCGAGTAGACGGTGCAATCGATCTGTTCTGTTCGTAATGACATGCAGCTCGGACATGGCCAATACAAAACGCCGAACCACGAACGCGCATTCATGTGCCAGCGGGGTCTCCATTTCTCAACGGTAATGGGCCCGAGTCGAATGTGGACTTCTAATGTTGAGAATAGCAACAAACTACACTCTAATCTTACCACAACATCCTCCACTCTTAAGCCCTAATAGCGCATGTGGCAGGCTGGGAGTAGGTCGAGTTTAGCAAACTGATTGTCGAACACATAGGCTTCGGCAGGCTTAAAAAGTTGCTCAGTGTTAATTGACGTTAGCTTGTGGTTAGGTAGTATCGGCTTGGTGGCCGTGGGTACACAAACTCTCGTTGGGATAGTTAAGGCAAAACCTACGGAAGGGCACTCGACTGACGCCGAAAACTATCTGCGCCGCTATAGTACAGGTCTTCTTGGGAGTCCAAACGAAACTCAGCTACAATGCATATGCTTGTAACCCTCTGGTTATCGAATCAAATGCTAGTGGCTCTTATATGTTTAATCATGAGCCAACCGATTATCATAGCGCGCAGGGGTTGTGTGTTTGCGCTACAAGACATACAAACTTGTAACTAGACTGCTTGCTGGATACGACACTGGTTAAAAACGTCACAAGGCAGGGGTAGAAACGTGGCACGTCTTCTCTGGAATACGACAGCAATTCTCAACAAATAAGTTTTGTATGCATTAACGCATCGTAGTACATTTCCATTCAACTCTATCATGCCCAACAATTAGTAGTAACAAATATATGTATATATCGAACATGTTAAGGCTGACACATTTAGCTCTCATACCATTGTTCTAAATATTAACACACCTTACAACGTGTACAATGCTAGAGCTTGTTATGATTATGTATACACGAAGATGATTACAACTGACGACACGTGCAGAACACGGCAAACGGCACAAACGTAGTTTACAAATGTATACGACAAAAATTCACATTATTTAATGTACGTGCGTCCCCAATCAGAGGCGTGTAATATTTCGCATATGTTTTGTTTCGCCATAATACTATTACCAAATCGTTAAAACTAATACACTTTTCGCCACGTTAGAACAACAGTCTATAGAATATTTATACCTTACAATGTCATTTTTTAGAATATGATAGCTGTCGGCAACCGTTAACCGAGTTGCAAAGATTTTCGAGTTTTTCCACACGTAGTTAAAATATTTTACACAACACACAAATACATCGTAATTTTGCAATGCAAATACAACTGTTATAGCGACCCTAACGCTCTTCACGATTTTTTTCCTCTATATCCAAAATATAGCTACATCGATGATTAAGAAAGTATTCTTGGTAGCACCTTGGCATGACCATCTAACTCGCTTTAGTTAAGAGATAGGTTTCATGCAATATTGACGTAAAAACCTCGTAAAGAAAACCATGTGTGAGAAGCAGCCTCGACTTTTCTAAACTGGCGTTTGCATAATAAATATTAGTCTCGGCTAGTTATTACACAAAGCCCTATATTGAGTTTTATATGATGCAATTGACAGTCACAATCACCATGATTATGAGAACATCTTCTTTAGTAATTCGAAGATCTCCGTTACATCAGTTTTCAGGGAACCTACGCTCATGCGATGTATACACATGTTGATAAAAACACAGCGTTCAACACACGCATGCATACAGGGAGTGGACCTGAATCCTCCATGTACTACGCCGCTTGTGGGTGGATTCATTTGGATTGCTCAATTGCAGTGTTATTATTATCATAACAGCTGTCGTCAACAACAGCACGCATTTAAACAATAACGTGGATGTATCGCCTGTCTAGAGAAGGAAGCGGTCGCCGTTGATGTAAACACAGACCTTCGCACCAGCTTCTTGTCCTGTTTTGTTGCCGTCGGTAGTAGCGCCTCCATTTTTGGTTTTTTTCGAACCATTTTTCAGTCCAGCGTCTTTGCCGTCCGCGCAAATCACCGACGCCTACGTTCATAAATAGACAGTCACGAAAGACTTTTAGGCATGTACATATTCTTGTTATTACGAAATACTCTATTATGTGAATAGCCTACAGGTGAATGACGTTATCAGCAACTGCCACCCAAAAAAGAACTTTCAAAAGTTTAGAAGCATGCAGAGAAGTACGGGGATAGTCAAGTTCGGTATTGAGAGCAAGTACTTGATTATGTTTCTAAAAAGCAAGGTACTATGGCCGTAGTTAAACATCCAAGCTTTGAAACCAGAAAGCATTGGAGCACTCTCTACTTCAATCTGAACTGTGAACCGAACTGAACACTTTCGCCCGCATTACCTTATACTGTCGCATTCATGATAAAAAGTGTTAAATGAAAGATCATAATTCGCAGCTGTATATAGTAGCTAGAAAGATCCCACACCATAATAAGCCATGAGGAAAAACTACAAAAATTATCTATTTAGACTTTAACAAATAGGTTTTCAAATTTTCTTTCTCAATAAATAACGATGGCTAAGTTAACTATCTTTTTTACGGAATCCAAATTGCAAAGATAAAGAAATTCAATGCATAATTATGTACCTTCAATGCTAATCAAATGCCAGTCCACTTTGTGCAAAATACGGCTAAATGCGCACACTTTCAGACAAAGCAGTAATATGCAACTTGCTCTATGAATATGTGCAAGAAAAACGGATGGTCAAAGAAATTGCTGACTTACTTTCGTGATCTCATAGACCTCAGAGAATAATTGAGTCTAGAAACGTGTTAAAACAATCAACAAGAAAAAATAAAAATCAGCTCGTTGAACACGAGGAAAGGTCTCTAGAATGTTGGACTGCCAAGAAACTAATATTAGACTAACATTAACGAAGTTAACACCCAATCTGCCTGTACGTGTAAACAAAAAAGCGACAAACACACTTCTCAAGAAAAATTGGGATTAGTTATTAATACTTCATGATGCTGATGTCGTTTTTCTTATAAAAATTGAAACGTCACTACAAGAGGTTACCTTTGCAAGACCACAATAAGAGAAAATATCCCCATAATGAGATTAAAAGTTCACTAGCGAAATTCCGTGGACTGTAGTGCAGGGATACAGAACGTACCGCGCTGATATTGGCATTTTCATCGTCTCCATCAGACTCAACGTCTGAGTCAATATATCGAAGAGTCGCAAACGCAGTTGAATCGTCTAGGTTCAAATAATGACGAGACAACCGCTTCTCCGCTGTAAACGTCATATGTTATTTTGTTAGATACGGGAGTAGAGGAGGCAATTGACATCAGGATAGTGTTCTAGCCTCTGTACTTACGAAGAATGTAAACATTAGGCAAGCGAATCGCGTTTATGAGGGAGCCTCAATTATAATTAACAAGTAGATAAAACCAACACGATACGATATGATGCTAACTTGTGCAGTTTATGGCTTAAAATATGTATGTTTTCATGCGGCAATTAGTCTTCAGCCATAGATGGACTCACAGCTAACAAGAGGATCCATGTAAACGATACACAAGTCGTGCGTGCTACACTTTTTTAGTTAACACAAAGAGCCCAATTTGAGCCATGCAATTAAATAATGTAATCCTGATACTTCAGTTTTTAACACAATCATTTTTTGGGTATATAGGTAGACCCCGCCTTTTTTTATATTCCCGCTAATCCAAATGAAGTGTATAACCTCTCCTCGAATGATCGTCAACAAGCATGTGGCGTCTATGGTATCGCCTTAGTATTGCAAGGTAATGCGAATAGTTCGGGGTCAACTTGACCCTCAGCTATCTCCCATCACAAAAAACTCCCGAAATCCCGTATTTGGAAAATACTTAGCCATTGACATGTGATATACCATCGTTTTCATCGGCGTATAGATCGGCGTAGCTGAGTGCCCTCTTGTAGCGCCTTCGCAGTCGAGCTAGTGTGAGCTCTGTTGCTTGAACCGCCGCTGAAATGGGCGAGTCACCCATTCGATTGCCCTGGGCATCTTCTAGGCCAGGTACGACGAGCACGAGCGTATGACAGCCACCGCACGACACCTTTCAAAAAAAATAGAAATCCTTATACTGATACTGAAATACTGATAAAAAAACACATCTAGAATAGACAGAGAACTATTATTGTGCATCACACATACGAAACGAATGCTATTGGATTCGATTCGTATTCGATTACGTTAAACCAACCCACCTGTTGGACTTGGAACAATGATAGAATGTCCACAAGCACCGGGTTGAATTTATCGGTACCCATTTCGCCGTCTTCAAGTGCCAATTTTCCGTGTCGTCCTTCTCCGCAGGTGAAAAGTTGGCGGCCGTCGCTAAGAAACGCAGTGTGATTTTGCCCCGCGGATACGCGCGCCATGCGTACACCTGCCGGCAACTGCACCAGATGAGGCCGACCCGCATGAGTGATGCGCGGCCCTAAACCCAACTGACCGTGCGAGCCTACAGGATAAGGAGGTATCCGCCAAATAGGAGAAATTACATTTACTTTATTATATGCCTCATCTGAGGAAAACGTACTAAGCTATAAATTTGTTTTCCACGACATTCTTTGGTCACTAACGCACTTTTCATAACTGCTACTCGCAGCTAGATGCCCAACTCAGGAAAAATTTAGATAATAATCCTTTTTTAAAAACTGACATCGTCCGTAGATGTGAGACCTAGCCCATAGCTAAATTTTGAAAACATTTGAATTTCACATAAGCTCAATATTTGGGTGTCTAGGTATTGTGCATACCGATTGGAATCGGGAGCAGCAATAATGGTGATAAGAAAATTATGAAGCAAACTTAGCACGTCGAAAAAACGAACCATCTCCAAATGAAAACGCTCGTCCGTCGCTGGTTAACGCAACCGTATGGGATCCACCGCACGCAACTGATGTAACCGTCCCCTGGATGTCGGGCACCCGAGACGGCTTTCGGCATCTGCGGGGTGCTAGATTCGTTCCCAGTTTACCGTGTTCACTTTCACCTGCGAAAACCAAAATCGCAAAATATAATTCGAATCACGTGTATATGACCCTATATATTATCTATCTACCTCTGAAACACTGCATTTAAGCACAATGCAGTTGTATCGTAAAATTGTTACATACTAGGTTATTATATTCTTGAACCGCTGAAAACCTCATCGACAGAATGAAGATGCTAATATGTACATCAACCAAAGTCCAGGCAATAAGCGACGAAACTACATAGTATAGGTAATGGGTTATATTGTCTTCAGGGGTCTGTGGCCTGACCATTGCCCTTACATGCTTCCGGCTCTCTCCCTCTCGTTGGCAGATCAATATCGTCTATGACGGTGTGTGTATGCCCCCGTCTCGTATTGTGCCCCGGCGTTATTGTGCTGCGGCTGTCTGTGAATCTTGCCGCAGTCGGTCAAGCGTAATGACGCCAGCGTAACGTAATGCAATTTAACCGAGAGTATATGGCCAACAAACAGTGGGGACCAAACACAAACAAGGACGGCCCAATCGGCCCCACAGAAAACGGGAGTACGCAGTAACTGGGCTCTTGATGATTCGGTCAGTGCAATAAGGGAATTGGAGCTCTAACCCTTATCGTCCAAGGTAATGAATAGATTAATACGCTTGAGATAGAGCAAGAAGAAATCAATCAAATTTGTGGACCCATAGGTGACAAGAAGCAACAACAAACGTTGGCAAGGGACGTTATTTTGTAAGACCGCTGATACCTAGACGCCGATTGCTAGAAAACTATAGCAATTTACGTGAGGTATATCTCTAACCCATAACCAGTTTACTTGTTTTAACATATTACTAAACCATTAACTGACCATTAAATCATCGATTTATGTTGTTTCTACCGATTGGCAATACTTATTGTTTTTTCCTGATTATAATACTCGCCAACAGATATTGTCACTGGATGAGAGCATCTATCCACAAGATACGTACCGAAGGTGAAGAGATGGCCCTCATTATTAATGTAGGCGGAGTGATACGCTCCGGCCGATATGGCCAGGGCTTTTCCCTCAGTTTTCAATTGCACGGGTGATTTTCGTAGTTTCTTTCTGCTAAGCCCAAGCTGTCCATGCTCGCTGGAGCCCCATAGGTAGACAATGCCTTTGGCGCTCAATGCCATCGAGTGATCTGCACCAGCTGCCAGAGCTTTCACCTGAAAGCCACCAAAACAAGTCAAAACAACGCAAGTCAGTCATTTGAATGATACTAGCATAAAAACGTAACAAGCAGTCGCCATTTGGTTTTCTCTTCCTGATATATATTAAGTGAATATCGTAATCCATATACGGTTATAACAAAAGAAAAAAACAACACACATAATATATTTATCTCGCTATCTTTTATGTTTCTAAAGAAATATACATTATTTGAGAGATGGTTAAATAAAACCACTTAAAGGTAACATAGAGGCAAGCCAAGGCATGCAAATGCAATGTTCAATGCAATGTTCAACAATGCAAGTTCAATTAATTGTACTAATTAATTTATTATTAAAATAATTTTCAGTTATCCACTCTATATGCAAGTTCGTAAAAATCCTTCCAGTCAGTCAGGTAGACGATTGTGTGAGGTTTAGCATTCCTACCGAACTACCAATTTTATTAAACAAATGCAAATAAATTCAATTAATACTGTACGAAAGAATAAGTGGCCCCCATTTTAGTTATGACTAATGGTTCTAACTCGCATATCATTCGTATGGCAAATTTAGATTTGCTTTAGAGTTTGCTCTCTTGCGCATGCCGTACATAATATGGTACAAAATGTTCTGATTTTGAATGATGTTTTTGACATGGCGTTTTAAACCAGGGCTTTGAGTTGCTTAGCAGCAAATGAGCTCTTCTTGAAATGGCCGACGCCGTACGTTTAGGTTGAGCGCGTGTAGATTTAGCACTTATAACTTTAAAGCTTGTTTATACAGAGGAAAAGCTCTCAGACACTCGCGTTAATTTTCAAAAATCGTGTAATTAAGACAAAATTGCGTTTACTAAAGAACACCTTCAAATTACCCCCTGCAACGTTAAACTAAGGAGTGATGGTCCTTCTATAGAATACGGGACAGTTTTAAAAAACCCAATAAAAACCCAAAGTTTGAACATGGAATATTTAACCACTTTATCTCATGACTCATATCTATAATTACACACAAAATATCGAGCCCACTGTTGCAAAAATTCCCAACTGGAAAACGTCGAAAGATCAATTCTATTAATACACATCTCCATCTATAAAAACGATCAATCACGCCTATAACAAACAAATCATATGTAATTAATGATATTATAATACTCCCAAAAGTCATGTTAAAAAGAAAATTCTATTCAAAACTAAAAATATCAAGGTTTCCCAACTAATCTCCCCAAGGACAATGCGTTTAGCATTGACCTCTATTGGGAAAAACAAACTTTCAGTCTCAATGAAAAAATAAAACTAGATTTAAACATAAAATTAAATACTGTCGTTCATTCCAAGTGAAGATCATAATGCCGAATTGCACCAAAAGCAACACACGTGTACCTGTACACCGGTGAGTGTGCCCACCAGCTGTGGCTCGGCATGGTAGGCAGCAGACGACTTAATTCCTAGTTGATGTTCGGAGTTGATTCCGAAGGCGTATACCTTTTTGTCGTCCGTCGCGATTAATGTGTGCGATCGACCGCATGCGACCAGAATAGCGCGTTTCTCTTTCAGCGCTGAAATTCATGGATTGGGCAACTTTAATGTTAAGCAACGATAGGTGCTTATTGAGCCGAAAGAATTCAGATGTTTAACTGAGGGTTAAATTTGATTGTTGTTCCTGTATAAAAAGCAGTGTGTCGTTTTTGATAGTAATCACAGCTCAGTAATAGCTATAATTTCTCGATTGGATTTGAGTAGTCTTTTGCAAGTTAAGTATTAAACAGCAGATAGCTCCTCCGACGAAAAGGTTATAAGTTTTCGGAATATTGCTGACAGTTTCACGAGCATTCGGAAAGTCAGATAAAGCATTAACACAACCTATTTATATCAATAGTGTTACTTACTCAAATTGGCGTACTCAGCACATGTCCGAAACACAATAGCGAACGCCGACCTTATCTTGCTGGCTCACACTTCACAATAAACCGCGTAACAACGGATTAAATTCATTCACAAAATGATATAAGTAGCGAATTATCGTATAGTGCGCATCGGCAATTAGCCGTTTCCTCGATTCGTAACGGCGTTTTAAGAGAATTTTTGTATTTACCAATCATTGTATCTATGGAGACGTTCACTTTGAACGGATATTTCTAATATATTAAGCATAAACACACCGATATAATTTGATCTGTCCTACATCTACACTCTCCGAATAAGCAATCAGGTATCTGTTAATCTAGTTCGAGAAACGAGTGGTAGTCACACATTCGAGCTATGTATAGCTACGTGCAAGATCTCCTGACGTTTGCACAATAACGTGGCTAAATAGTTCACTATAGCGTCAGCCGAATTAACGAGGCGAATGCCCAGTAGATCTCCCAGAACCTTCGAATTACAGGTCATATAAGTCCATTCTGTCTTCCAAAAGAAGGCTCGATTGGTCATTTTTATCAGGCCCAGATTAAAAAGTAGTGTTTTGCATATCAAGGACGATAGTATTATACAAATTATACAAAAATTTTACAATGCTGTTTCAAACACATTTTGCAGCTATTCACCATCCATGATCAGATACAAGAGCCCAGCTACCCAACTGGAATATACGTTCGTTGAGGTAAACGCACATGCATTTTAACTAAATGTAAGGTACCTTCGATAGCCAATAACGATGAGTACATATTGCTACGTTATGTATAACTGTAGTAACCTCGAGTCTCTCAACATTAGTCCGTTTCATTAGTTTCTCGATGACTCTATCTGCACGTTTCAGCCCTAAAAGCCTGCTTGCCCATTTACTAGCTGATTGAACCTCCTTTGCGGAAACCAAGCGCGCTTGGAATGTATTCTATCCAAAGTCATGCGCAGATATTCAAGCTATTCAAGACATTCCATATTTCACTCACAACACCTCCCTACATCCTTCATATTAACTCTGCGCATCCGGCGTCACAAAATCTAATCGCCCTTTTTGTGATCACCGCCGAACACCGGGAAAGATCAGCTGTAATTGTTAGCGGGTCCATCATTGTCTCGTGTCGTCAGGTAAGAGTAGGCTGTCGTGAAACTTCTACCTCAAACTTCGTCCGACTCTCCAAATTAAGTATCTAGAGTTGTTTCCATTTTATGTATGGCCTTGATTTGATGGGGGTCACTGGGGATGGAGGCAGACAATTGGACGGCGGCTGCGATGGCGCCATTGAGAACACCCCAAGCCGATCGAAAATATGACAGGCCGTGCCGCAGGACTTCGAGGTAATAGTTCGCGGTAATAATGAGGAATAACAGGCAAACAGGGAACCTCTATAGGCAAATGTAAATGGGGGCAATGGAACTGGTGACCTAGTAACGACTACGGTGCGCCGTTAACGCCTCGCGACTCGCGGAGAAAATGACTTGGACGACGGATATATGAAACAAAAATTTTGCTAATTTTCTAAATTGAATTTACTTTGTTTTAAAAAGAGGTCTTTACGTACGACAGTGACGTGATATGGAGGTTAACTCTTCGTACATAGAGCAGATGCTGTCAAGAAAGTTCGATCAGAGAGAGAGTCGATTACTCTTGATGGAGAAAGAAGAAAGACTCATATACGATTTAATACGCTTGCGTAATAAACGTTTGAAGCCGCACGGAAAACTGGTTTATTCTGTAGGTATAGCTAAACTACTTGGTACTGTCTCCAAAGGTAACAGAGATCTTATTAGATTAGAACTAAATGGCTAAATGGCAAAATTTATCATGGTGCGTTCGAACTGAGTTCATGCAAAATGTATCCGGCGTTACCATGTCACAACTCATGCTTGAAGCGGGACCCGCTTTTATTGGTTCAATCGTCATTAGGTAACGACACTCATCTAGCTTGGATACCAAGACGAGCGCAGGTTGAAGCTTTCGGAGCAGCTGCAAAAACGACTGACTGCTCTCCGCCACTTCCGAAACACCATATCTGCGCTATTAGGCCAATCGAAGGTTCCTGCTAGGCAATTTTTCACCAAAAGGCAATCTGGTTGAACATCAGGGTCATATTTCAGGTTAGAACCACTTCAACATGATTACCGCCAATTTGATAAGTAATAGAAGTCAGTTTTCATGTAAATACGAATTCAAGGCTACGTCTAGCACAAATACAATATTATGAGAGTTTGTACTCAAACCCCTTCAGGTCACTTTAGCATACAGTGTATATGACTTAATTACTTTCCGACAAGAATGTGTTACGTAAAAAGGCACACAGCTATGGCAGGATCATGCAACATCGTTGATCGCTCTAGCACGCGCTATGTCGAGCACTCTGGCAACGCCCATCGATGTTTGACTAGCGCTCGGCTGATAATAAAAGAGCTACACTTACACTTGATACATCTCGGATTGACGAGCGGCTTCGTATGTGACTGCCCAAGCTGTCCGTAATCGTTGGAGCCGAACGAGAAGGCCCTACCCGATGCTGTGATGAATACCGAGTGTTGATCTCCGCAAGCAACACTGATTACAACATCGTTCTTTACCCAGAATGTTCCGGGGAGGTTGTCGCTGAATTTGCTCTTGCCGAACGTAAAGACAGCGCCCAGTTCTGTAAAGGTAGAAATCAACAGCAAACCACAGAAGTTTAAAATTCGCTCAAAATTGTCGTCATCCCCGAACTGCTCCATCTCATTCATATTACAGCCTGTACAGGATTTACGTAGCACCGTTTTATGGATTGCTACGATCCGATTAAATTACGTGTTTCGTTACTGGAGTTGTCCAACGATTCGACAGGTTGCCTCCTAAGTACTTTCGGCACTTGTCACGCGGTTTAAAATGCAATGACATGAAAACTGTATGCATTAAGCACAATGCATCACTTCACCTGCGTGAACTGCCGGTCTGCATTAGCACAACGTTGCTATCCATAAAGGGCTATTATATTTCAACGCACTCGCACGTACGTGAGCTTCTGTCAACACACACAGACTGAACACACAAAAAATAACCGAGCACCCTGAACAGCATCGTCCATCAGTGTTATCGCCGTCAGCTGTTGCGGATGCCTACCAGAGATTTGGTATCTTCAGTATGGGTCGCGTGACACCGTCACCCCATCTCGTCACCCCAACGATTCCTCGGGGACGGCTTCGGCTAAAAGTTGTGCTGCCCTCAAACCACTCTCAAGACGGTCTTCCTTCACCGGGGATGGGTCTCGCCTATATCACCGACCTCCATGAGCAAAACAACTGAACTAAGTGCAAAAGCCACAGCGACAACGAATCGCTAAGGTCATCTCAGGGTCCTCAGGCCCCGCTATAGTACAAGGTTGAAGTTATGCAATTTGCGGGCAGCTCGATGAGGCTAGCCGGGTCGAGTTGAAGAACCCATACGACCGCTGTAGCAGATGACGGATTGGAGTGAACGAGTTGGTAACATTGGAGATGGTCAAACGCAATTTGACAAATTATGCCTCGATGATGGCGTTAGTTAGGGTGGTAACTATTACTAACTATATCAGAAATTCATATTTATTTTGGGCATTAAATTAGTAAAAGTAGAGGTTCACCGTTAACTATCAATATCGATAATGAATGAAGGCCCAAATAGGCCACTTTCCCACTTTGAAGTCCTACAGGCAAAATTATACGCAAACTAGCATTATGAGCCGTAATCGACTGTAAATGCTCACAAATGATGAGTTGTGCTAACATTGTGGATTTAGAGCGCTCTAAATCACTCGTACTTAAGCGCCCAGCCGGCTCAGCATATTACTTCTAAGACCTGTCCACCGCGCATTCAACGCCAACACTCGACAAAACAGACGATTTGAAAACAACAAGTCAATCATACAAATAGATTCTTAAACATTGTAAGAAATACCATTTTCATTACAGCATCGCAGAGAGGTTTACGTGCCCAGCGTTCCTATAAAATAGCTCCTTACCCTTTAAATAATTTGTATGTTATTCAAGAAATACTGTTCACGCTACGGAAAGATGCGCAAATAAACACTCTCTAACCAAAAGACGCTTGCTGCCGCCCATTAGATGAACCAATTCATTGCAGCGTTATGGAATCCATAGAAGCGATAAAAATAGCGAAGGCAACGCGAAGGATAGAAAGCATGTACATCTGTGTACTTTTATATCGTACATCTGGTCAGCGAGTTCCCTGACCCTTACTAATTTATACAACATATTTTTTGTTCACACACACACACACAGACGATTATTGTTGTTCTCGCTGTACAGTCCTAAAAAATTAATGAATCTTTGAAAATTAACATCGTTAGTGGTTTAATTTCCATCACCCGCAAAACGGTAGACTAGAGGCTCAGCAACGGCAATTAACGAAGAGCACGTGAAAGAATTCTCGGAGAAAAACTAGTTTGGGGTGCATACAACCAGGCATAAAAAAATGCTGTGCTATGCAAAGTTAATTGGACTGGTTCTGTAATTAGTCGTACTTAACAATTGTTAGATTTGACTATTCCAGTCAAACTATTGTGGAAGTTTATTACAGGGCCCTTCATCAAGAAAATTTCACCTTTGAGGTAGTCACATAACAGTCTCTCAATCTGCACTAGCTAATGTCAACATTCATCTCGTTATAATCTGGACTGTTCCATAACACATAATCTCAACAGTTTCTTGTATATTACAACTTTTTTTAAACATTTCCGTACTCTGGTATATGCAGCACTACCCAATACGAATATGATTGGAGCCAACTCACTAATTTCAAGCTATCAAACGTTTTACGAAAAAACGAACGCAAATTCCCCCGAAGAAAATAATATTATTTCCGATAAAATGTAAAAACAACAAGCTAAACAGCTGTAATAGTACAAATTGTATTTGTCTGCCTGTGAGCGCGTGATATCCCTTTGCAGCGCTAGTAACTTCGTGCGCACAAAGTTTGCAACACACCATCGCCTGGGTCGACATAGCTATCAAAGCAATTATCGCAACTGAGTCGTCTTTCAAATAAGCGAATGCTAGGCTCTGAGGTCAGTTGACCTTTCGCGCAAGTTGTGCCCGTCAAAAGCAACGCGTTCATCTTCTTACCCCAGGGCTTTCTGTTGGCTCCATTTTCCCATTCGGCGATGCTGTGTATCTGCAAAGACAATGATTAAAGCACAGACCGGAACGACTTTCTGAAATGACTTGGGTATTCCGATGTACAACGATCCGAAGAAATACTATTTCCGTTTACAATTCGAAGACTAGTACCGTTTAGTATGTATCATTATGAATTTTTGTTGTCGTCGTTGCTGCTGCTGCTGCTCCGGTTGTAGCTTTTGTTATTTTCCAGTGTTAGTTCCCATGTTGGCTGAGCACAGAAGTTTGACAGCCCGCCAGCACCGACCGGCGACAACGATGGCTGGCTGCAGGGGCTTTACCGTCGAATCGATTAATGAGCGTATGTGTGTGCGTGTGTGTATGGCTGGCTTGCAAATTGGACTGTCGAACTCCCTCGTAACCATCCACACCGTTATCACCAACAGGGGCGGCAGCAAAAGTAAAGAGAACGCGAGTCATTCGGGCAAATGTTGGCAGTATAATGCCAGCCAGTTGATTCATCCAATGGATTTCTGTGCAGCTCCAACAATATTTAGCCACGAGCCGATTGAGAAAGTTTACCAGACTATCTCCTCGCTTTAAGCTGTACAACAGGAGAATAAACTATACAGTGTAATATCATGCTCCAAATGGCAAGCACGTGAGAGAACTTCCGCGCAAATGCTGTTTTCTGTGGACAGACGTGTGGCAGGGGTACGCCGCCATTGGCAACCGCCAACAGATGACGCTTCATGGTGACTACATTTGGCGTTTGCTGCTTCAGTCTTGTTTTTGCTGAAAAAGGGGACTTCGCGGCACGAAAGGGATACGTTGCCGCCAGCTTGGAGCGTCACTTCTCCGCAACTTGCAAATTTTGGCTGGGCCAATTGTTGAACGATTGCAACCATGTTCGCACTTCTCCTATGACTGCTCCTCGTTTCTCTGTGCGTAGACACAGCTGCCGGCATTACTAGCGGCACCGAAAGCTCTCCGTCTAGCTTCGCTGCGTTGGTCTCATGTCACTCGATTCCAGCGGGCTTTTTTGCCAGCTGCATGTTTTTTCAAATTAATTTTGCTTTTTCTTGTTTTTATTCGTTTCCTCGTTCTGTCGTGAAGATAGAAGGAGTGAAGTAGATGAGAACCGAGACAATCGTGAAAGGTTAGATGACATTGGTTAAATGACAATGACCAGCACAACGTCATAATGATTGTGGTCATCACCTTTGAATTGTAAACAATAGAAGTAACTAGCACAGTGGGTTCTAGTTCTGACGTCCGGGGGAGATGCAGCGAAAATAGCGCAGTTACAACAGCGGGTGCTACGATTGATGCCCCTGTATGGGCATAGTTCATAGCACTTCACTGACAAAACTCTACCCTGGTAAACCACCTATATATTACTGCCAGGATAAAGCACCCAGTGATGGGGGCGGTAATGAAGATAACCACTGCGATGTCACCTATATCTTCAATAAACTACTACTGCTGCTTCTGCTGTGCGTCGCGACCAATAATGAATACATTCAGCACTCAACCTTGCCAAATTCAATAATAGGTCACGAGCTTGGCAATGTTTCATCGTTTAGCGATGAAATGTTTTCAACCTCTCTCGAGCGCAACTTGAAAGGCTTGGATGAACAAACTAAATAGAGTGAACAGTATTTACTGATCCGTTGTTATTATTTGTTTGTATTTGTCCGTCATTATTAGTTGTTATAGAGAACTGCTTTGTGGAACTGCCTTACTCGCCGGCGGCTTTATTCCCCAGGTTTGTGATGGCAGAGTGTTTACTCAAATTAGTAATATGAAATGCTTGATCCTCAGAAAAGTGTCCTACATACACTACTCTGTGGCGAACGATGACCTTTATTCGCTCTCCTTCGTTTCGTTTGATCGAATGGTATCGAAAATTCTAAAATATTCTGACCAAATGCTGTTTGATTTTACATCCTTACCGTTCAGAAAGCGGAATTTAGAAAACGAACATCAAATCACTGTCTCGTTGACCGAATTATTGCTGCTTTCAACAAAAAACGGAAAGCCATTTCGAGAAAGTCTCTCCTTGTTCCGATGTTCCTATCGTATTGTATTTATTGAGGCAAACCTACCCGGGGCCGCCACTTAACTGGCCAGTTAAGCTAGTAAGAAGAACGAACAGGCACCTGTCTCGACCCGCCACACGAACAAACCCAGTGAGCATCAGTCAAGTCTGCCTATCATCTGACGACCACTTATTCGCTTTCACTTCCTACCTAACTCCATTCCATTCTCGTTCTCATACCGAAATGGACTTTCTCTTCAAGCGTTCATCTAAAGTCATCTTCCGACTGGCAGCGGGCCCTGCCCTTGTGCTCTGGCTCTCAGAAGCAAACTAGAGAAGCGAAGTGGTAACCAAACCCTTCCGAGGTGTTGTAGCCAGGCATTTGTGTGTGTGTGTGTCGTGTGCACGAGCCATGAAGGAAAATTGCTCAGCTGTTAAAAGAAAGAAGACGAAAAGTATGCGGATACGCCGTAGGTAGAACCTAGACGCTAAGATTTAGGCATCCTGCTAGCCTGTAGTATAGCATAACGTAGTAAACCAGAGCCAACCTCGCTAGACAAGTATAGTGCTAAGTCTTGCGCACTATCTTCAATTGTTTCCCAACGAAAATCCGCTGGTGGCTTCAGTCTTATGAGCAAATTAAGTCAAGAGACTGCGCAACAGAGAAAAAAGAGCCCTCCCGGGTTCAATTTAACAAGAATGAATTCAGTCACTGTTTCGTAGCAAGGGTCAATACAGCGGTAAGTCACTCAGTGCCGACATTTAGAAGGCCGCCCCCCTGTGAAAGGACACTGAAAGGAACGGTCAGGCCAAACTAACTGGTCAAATGCACCAACTCGGTAGTTACAGGCCAGTAGGCGGTGCACCAAGACGCACCATATAATCATAGGATATCATGGTTATCATCGCGGTTAAGCAGGGAAAATGTCTAACCGTTAGATTGAGCCGCCCTCAAGTTTCAAATCTCCTGTTCATACGGCATATTTAATAACAATAGTAATAGTACGAAAAAAAGAAGAAATGAGTATTGTAGGATTAACTAGTCGTTCAATAAGGTTCAAGGCAGTTGTAATCATTTATAGTTACGTTACAATTTTTCAGAAAGTATGCACTCGTTATAGAAGGATGTCGCGGTGGAAACCGACTTATGTGTAGTTCCAAAAGTGAACCAGGTATGCAAACGGATAATTGACGGATACGGAAGACCGAAAAACAGAAGTCAGCCTGAATAGTAGGTTGTAGTTGGATCCATTAAGAATGGATGTTTCAAAAATTCAGAGTACGAACAAACACACTGATCTTGTTAATAGCCCAATTGATTCAATTGCTCCTGTATAGCCCAGAAACACCCGAGTTCATTGCGCGTGTATACTCAGCTTTTGAATTACTATCGTGGTCCGTAAACATAATCAGACATTGATCATAGCATACTTCTTCCCTGTTCGTTGAAGAACTCCGCATCGTCCGGCATTCAGCTGGAATACAATACTTCACGCGATACATTGTCCTCATTGAAAAAACCGAAACTATATGCGACCAATACATGCAGCCCCACGTAAAAGGAATGCTCTCATCTGTCCCCGCACAAAAGCCTACGTAAAATATTGTGTGTAACGGATTATTTTGAGAAAACAAAACGATACGGGAAAAAGCTACGCAGGAACACATAATTCATCTCACAACTAATCGACTACGGTAGCAGAACTTTGTCAAAACCTTGCTTTCGTTTTACGTGATAGGTGCTCACCTACTTTGCTAGAGGAATAGGCGGAGGACGTTGCATATGCAACTAAAGGTGATACGATACAATATATAAAAATAATAATACAAAATAATAATACAAAATAATAATACAAAATAATAATACAAAATAATAATACAAAATAATAATATTTCCGTATCATCCGCAAAATAAACAATGTATAATCGAGTGTGTATGATATTAAGTCTCGCTTTCGTGCGCTTTAGCAATTCGTACGATGTCGTCGTATTGCGTTCTTCGTGTAGCGTTGTCTGGACCCTGATCTTCGATCGGTTCTTTGTTATTTGGGCTTCATCACCTCACCTATCAGACGGTGGTGATGTACAATTGTTGGGCGAGAGCAAAGCTATACGATAAACATCATCAACAAATACGCTACGAACGGGTACTTAAAGTCGAATTGCTGTCTACTAAAACCATCTCAACCTATTGGAGAGCCTCTTCGTTTTAGGCGAGGAGCTGTTTCTCGCATTACCCCGAACGCTGAGTATACAGAATTATTCGCACAAAGAGGATGCGCTGCCACTGCTAGGACGATTACAACATGCAACAGGCCCAGCACTACAGCACGAACGCTATCCTTAATCGCCTTAACGCCTTTTAGCGTTAAGCTTAGTCGCCACGATCACCTCCACGATTGGGATGACTGTGAGCCCAAGCGGACTCTTTTTCTTTCGACTCTGCGAAGTCTTTATGGCTTAAGACTATCTCTCGAGTACTCGTCCATCAAGCGTACAGTTGTTGCATCAACTGTTAAATGAGCACATACGATGACCGCCGAGTGATGTCGTTTTTGTATCGAACAATAGCTGCATATCAAAAACGAACTTTTTAAATGGTACATATTAAAGTATGACGAAATGAAACAGTATGCGATTGTCAAATATTTATAGAGAGTTTCAACCTGTTGAAAATTTTACACCGCAGAAATATCATACTAAATACAGAAATATCATACCAAATTATTTGCACAGTACTTTCTTGACTAAAAACTTCTGCTGCGTTCACATGACATATATCCTTAATTCCGAGTTTGACATTGTACAATTAGTCTTCATCAATGTACTATTAAACCCGTCGCTCTATCCACCCACCTCGCTATTTCAGTGAGCTTACCAACCCCATAGTACGTAAAATGAGTACGTAAACAAAATTAAGTTCCATTTTGCACGAAACAACCGAGGCGATGGAGCGCCGGTGAAATTGGACTTTTATAGCAACTAAATATTGTCGGTATTGCTCACAGCCACCATACCGTGCCAAACATGCATTACATGAAATCGAAAAAATGGCTATGAAGGTGTCCCGCTTAATGCGTTCTACTGTTGCCAAGTTGCAAGGTTAAACTTTTACAATTCATTACATATATATGTCTGTTGCTTGGATCAGTTTGTTTTCTTTTCAAAGGCACGCACGTGGCGTAGTGCATCCTTGTGATGAGTGTGCTCTGGCACACGTATCTCACCGTTACTGAATCATTATACTCAATGGCGCCACGCTCTGTGGGGTCGAGTCTCACTGGTCGAATATTTTTGTCATATGCCATCAACACATCGTTGTCGTCGTCGTTGGCGACCTCGTCTGCCATCGGTCGCCTACCCGCCACAAAGCATCAAAGACATCCGGCTCTATCTCACTCTGAATATCTAAACG